>VZTH01015881.1:235777-284061 GCA_013397815.1 Aleadryas rufinucha
TTTTTTTTTTTTTTTAAATGAACAAACGGAAAGGGAAAAGGAAAAGGCAATGTGAAGAAAGAAAGGTCACAATATGAGAGTCACTGATCATAACCAAACAGGACAAAGAAAAAATAAAATCAGATGATGGACATTTCTGAGGGTTTTTGTTTTGTTTTGTTTTTCCCTTAAGGAAAACAAAACAAAACAAAAACAAAAACAGGACAAAGATGAGAGGGATGAAAGGACAGAAAGAATGAGTAAGATCATTCTGTGAACGTTAGTTCAGCACTCTTACCTCTTATTGGTGTACCACCTGGGTGGATAATATGAATGCAAATAAGATTAGAAAGAAGAAGCATTAGTACGAGAAGAAGGAGGCTAGGGCTTTGGAAGAAGAATCAAATTAGATTTACAGAATCAAATAAGGTCTTAAGAGAAACTTGAATTACTATACTGTTAAAACAGGAATATATTAGATAGTATTATCAGGTTATAAAAGCAAGTTGCATTGTACCACAAAGGGCAAAAAGGCTATAATTGGCTGCACTGCCATTCTCAGAGTAGCATCTGAGTTCTTAGACGTTTGGTTATATAGGGTTAGATATGTATCAAATATGCCTCAAATACTTAAAGGAAACTTTACAAAACTGTACTTTTGACATATTTTAGGAAAATATTGGAAATTCTATTTAAATATATATATATATATAAAAAGAGGATACACTGAAGTCTATCTCAAAACAAACACTATAGTTTAGGCTGGATTATGGCATTTACTATTCTAGACCTATGTGATACATGTGTACTGCTTCTTTTAGGTGTTGCTATGACTGATAAGACAACATTTCTGTGGAGGTGTGCGTGTGCGCCACTATAGGGATCTGGTGACTACACTGACTGTTAGTAAAATGCATGCCATGCATTTTAAGAATAATAATACTAATCATAAAATAATTATCATAATCATAATAATCATAATATTCTGAATATGGAAATTAGTGGGGGTGAAGTGCGCTTCAGAACTAAGCACTTACCAATAGATTCTGGAGATTTAAATACGGAGAGAAGAAAGACAGCATAAAAATATTATTATATTCCTTATAATTTGGTACAAAGTTTTCAGTTAAAGCTTTATATACTAAATCATCTATGTCACATGTGAAAAAATCTTAATTTACATTAACAGAAGGTTAATTTACACAGTTCTGCTGACAACAAGCAAAAAGTCAGTTAACAAGACGATTTAACATCACAGGACAGGTCAAAAGCTGAGAATTCTGGGAAGACACGTGATTAAACAACTTAGATTCTACAACGATATCTACTACAATTGTCAAAGAAAAAAGCTCATTATATCCCAATGATCTTATTTTGGGATAAGCTTTAAATTCGATGAATTTAGAGATTTTTTGTTTTGTTTTGTTTTGTTTTATTTTGTTTTTTTTTGTTCTTAATCTAAAGAGAACACAAGAATAAACTAGGGCAGGAGGAGAGTGAGAGAACTGCTAGGGAGGTGCAAGGGGCAAAGAGAGAGAAAGAGCAGCAAAAGCTGGAATCTACACCAAAAGCAGACTTCTGTAGATCCAGAAAATATAGGATAGCTTTAGCGTGGGCGCACACTACTGTGGCTAAATGTGTTGGAAAAATGCTCAGCCAGCAAAAAAACCCCAACTTTATTTCATAGATTACCCAAAGATTTAGTTTCCTTTTTTTTCAGGTATAAATCTGCATGGGAAGAAGTACTGTGCTTTATGTATTTGTGAGAGGAAAGAAGATGTGTCCAAACTGGCTAATCTTTGGTGAAGTCAAATGTGGAAAAGACAGCACAAAACACATTTTAGATTTTAATTGAAGTGTCTAATGCAGGTTTTGGTTTTGATGAATATAACCATTGGTACTCCTTGCAATTTCTGAATGAAGTCCAATGTTGAAATAAATTTGTTAAAAAAAATTAAAAGGAAAGAAGAAAGAAAGAGGAGAAAATGGATCCATCAAGTACTGCAAAAAGCAGTAAAGAAAAAAATTATCAAAAAATACAGTCACAGCAGTGAGCAATGTGGAGTAAACAGAAGCTGCAAAACACATAGAGACAGACTCTATAGAAAGCTATGACATCACAGACATAGACAACACACTCAGTAACACAGAAAAGGAGAGGAGAAAGAGAAATTATTACCTATAAATAAAAATTTTTTAAAAAGGAAGAGAAAGAAAAGAAAGAAAAAGTGAGAGAGAACAACTCTGGGCGTTGGTGGAAACAGTAACAAGACCCTACCTGAGCGTAGCTGCTTGATGCGGCCATTGTTGTTGCTTGTATCAACAGGTAAGAAATCTTTGAACCAAGTTATTTCAGGATCAGGATTGCCACTGGCTGCACATAACATGGTAGCTGTACGAGTTCGTTCAACCACCTTCAGCTGTGGGCCCATATCAATGGTTGGAAAACCTCGAGGGATTTGATCCTCTGAAAAAGAAATGTATAAATTGAGGGATTTCACATTAGTTGTGCAGTACTGCATGAAAGCCCAAATCACTATCCTGCTTAACATTCACTGATCACTCAATTGTTTGTACACAAGGAACTGATTGAAAAAAACAGGTACCCAGGCAGCATTTTTAGTTAACTTACACTAATCAAAATACTGATACAAAATTTAAAGTTCATAAAAAATGGCTACAATATTTATACTTATAAAATCAGAAGAGATGCACTACCTAGCAGGAAATCATTAAACTCATAATATGGTACCATAAAACACTGATGTTGCCCTGCTTAAAAAAGTCCTTAGTATTTTATGTGAAATACAGAACTACCATGTCTTTCAACATGGGGAAAACCCCTCCTCTTTACACCAGAGAAGTACATAAGGAGGGATGATCATGCAGTATAAGATCTGGCCAGTGACTCAGAAGACCCAAGTTATGTTTCTTGCTTCTGCCATTATTACTTGTCTGCTGTTGCTCTTAATATCTATTGCCCCTGTGCTTCGATTTTCCATCTGTAAGATGGACAATATAATGCTTTACTGCTTACAGGGAAGTGCTGTGAGGATGAATGCATTATATGACTGCAAAACGCTGAGAAATTCTAAACATTGGAGCTATGTGGACAACAACGTTAAAGTGGCAGGATACTAATAATGATGTTTAATAGATACAACAGTGTCTATTAAAACAGTCTTCAGACTTCTCTGAAAAATGTACAGCAAGCAAGTACAGCCTACAGATCTTTGTAATTCCTGGGGTGTGATGCTGCCCATGAGCTACTTAATTGCTTGCAATACAAGTGCACATAGATAACCATAGAATTACAGAATAGTTTAGGGCCTTAAAGGTCATCTACTTTCAAACCCTCTGCCATGGACAGGAACCTCTTCCACTAGACCAGGTTACTCAGAGATACATTCAGCCTGGTCTTGTACACCTTCAGGGATGGGGGATCCACAGATTCTCTGAGCAACCTGTTTCAGTGCCTCACCATCCTCACAGTTAAGCTTTTCTTCCTATGATCTAATCAAAACCTACCCTCCTTCAGCTTAAGGCACATCTCCCTTTTCCTACCCCTTTTGAAAAGCCCCTCTCCAGCCTTCGTGTAGCCCCCTTTAGGTACTGGAAAGCTTAACAAAGTCTCCAGAGCTTTTTCCTCTCCAGGCTGAACAGCCCCAACTCTTTCAGCTTTTCTTTGTAGAAGAGGTATTCCAGACCTCTGATCAACTTGTGGCTCTCCATTGGACTCATTCTAACTGGTCAAAGTCTTTCTTGTGTTGGAGGCCCCAGACCTGGATGCAGTACTTGTGGGAGTCTCACAAAAAAAGAATAGAAGGGTATAAGCATATCCCTTGAGCTCCTGGACCCGGCTCTTTTTATGCAGCCCAGGATGTGGTTGGCTTTCTGGGTTGCGAGTGCACATGAAAGGGTCATATCAAACTTTTCATCCACAACCAACCTTGTCTTTCTCCCCAGAGGAAGTCTTGATCCATTTACCACTTAATCTGTAATTTTGTTTGGAATTACTCCAACACAGGTACAGAACCTTTTACTTGGCCTTTTTGCACTTCCTCAGGTTCCCAAGGGCCCACCTCTCAAGCCTATTAAGGCCAATCCATGTCCTTCCATGTATTGATCATATCACACAGCTTGGTGTCATTGGCAAACTTGCTAAGGGTGCACTCAATCCCACTGCCCATGTTGCTGACAAAGATGCCAAGTAGCACTGGTCCCAGTACAAATCTCTGAGGATCCCCAGTTGTCACTACCTTCCAACTAGACACTGAGCTGTTGACTGCAACTCTAGGAGTGCAATCATCCAGCCAATTTCTTATCCACCAAGCGGTCCACCTGTCAAAATTAATGCCTCTCCAGTTTAGAGACAAGGATGACATTTGGGAGAGTGTCAAATGCTTTGCAAAAATCCATATAGATGATTTCTGCAGCCCTTCCTCGTCCACCACTGCTGTAACCCAATCCTGGAAGGTCACCAAATTTGGCAGGCATGATTCACCCTTAGTGAAGCCATGTTGGCTGTCACCAATCACCTCATTATTTTCAGTGTCTCTTAGCACAGTTACCAGGAGGATCTGCTCCATGATCTTGCCAGGCACTCAGGTGAGACTGTCTGGCCTGCAGTTCCCTGGGTCTTCCTTATTTCCCTTTTTAAAATGGGGGGTCATGTTTCCCCCTTTCCTGTCAGTGGAAACTTCACCGGACTCCCATGAGTTTTCAAATATGATGTGTAGTGGCTGCATTCTTTCATTCCAACACTCTAGTCATAGGAGACATCCCCGTGTCTCCATGATGCCAGTTAAGGCCATAGCCCTGCAGGCATCCACACACCTCTAGTACCACCTGTTTATTCCCCATGCTGCATATGTTAGCACAAAGGTGTTTTAAGTCGCTTCCCAATGAAGCTGACTTTCTGTCTGGTGTGGCTGGAATGTCTTGGCGCTGTCCCTCATGCGCTCTGCTGCTGACCTGGATACCCTCTCCAGGCTCTGAGCATCTCTTTCTGGCTCAGCTCTCTAACTATTATGCGTGGGATGGCAGGTTGTCCCACACCTCATCACTATTAAACCTGATGATATCTCCCTCTCCTGTCCTACCTAATTTAAAGCCCTATCAATAGCCCTGCTAGCCCTCGACCAAAAAACCTCTTCCCTCTTTGAGAGAACTGAATCTTGTCTGCATTCAGCAAGCCTGGTGCCATGTAGACCATCCCATTATCAAAGAAACCAACATTTTGGTGATGACACTAGTCATGAAACCATGTGGGTCCATCTGCTTCTTTCTATGTCACTACCTGCAACTGGAAGAACAGAGGAAAAATAATCTGCACCCCTAATTCACCAATCATCCCAGGGCCTTGGTACAGTGAACACAACTCTCCGGCAAGCTTCCATGACTCTTCAGAACTGAGATTTCTACCAACCAGCTGATAAATGTCAAATCATTCACCAGCCACAGGCTCTTCCCAAAGAAAGGGATGTTTCACATCTGCTTATAAACATGAAGTCCTTGCTTTGGTATTAGCTGACAAGATCTGACTTATGGCACAGAACAGGATTTTTATGACCTGACCTTTCCTACTTGGCTTATACAGAAAACCCTAGAGTCCCTTTTGCAAATACCTAAGTGTACAACAAAGATAATATAACTTGAATGTTAATACGATAGAGTAGTAAGGAGCCTCCCTTTCTTATTTTTAATAAGGGCAATTAAATTCCATCCATCTGCCTTATACATAGAATCTCTTTGAATGAATGCTCTTCATGAAATTTTCATGAGAAACATCACAATGTAACATTCAAATATCCAGAACTGTTATATTTTTGACAGTTGTGGCTTGTATCCAACCCGGCTTTCAGGTATTTGGCAATAAATCCAGATATTCAACATCAAATGGACCAGGGAAATAATGAAATTTCTAACTGGAGGGTTTATCACAGTGGATTTAGTTTTTAAGATGTTAATTACCTTCTTTTTTTGTAAGTTTATTCATGATTTGTACAAAACTGTCTTTACACTTTAGTGATACCAAGTTTGACAGATCATCAAACACTCTCTGAAACAAAACTGAGCATCAAATCATTGAACAACTGCATCTCAACCACAGTAAGAGAAAAGTAACTATTACAAAGTTTTTATATATTGGTACCTCTACAATTTTATGGGAGGTGGCCAGAAAAATATTTTTTTAATAAAAATATTTTATTTTTTGTAATGTGCTCATTAGGCTCTAAACTATAGTATATTCTGCTCTTCCCACATAATATTCAGTTCTAGTCAATTAGTTTCTAATTCATCAACAACTTAAATCAGACTTGACCTTCTCAAAGCGGTTTGGTACTGTCATTTTGAGAGGCCATTAAAGGTCAGATTTCTCCGTCCTTGTGGCTTAGTGACTTATACATGTAATACGTATTTTGTTTACGATGACAGATACAAGGGATTTAGAAATAGGGCACATTCTTTTAATTTGTTAGGTGTCTTAAAGGTGCTTTCAATGCTCATTATTTGCATTAAAAGAATGCATTTAATACTGCACCAGTATAATTTCCAATCGCTGCCTGAACTCCACAAAAGTTATTTTTCAGTGTACAATCTGAACAACATAGAAGACAATTACAAAGAGAGGTTACCAGATGAGCCCTTCAGAGAGCATGTTACAAAATGACCTTGCCTTGCTTTGTATCATGGTTCTTAGCATTTCTGAACTCTCTGTATATTCGTTTGACATTGCTCACCCAATGCACACAGAACGGACAACAAACAGAAGCTGGAAGCCACCGTGCCGCTAGAAAGTTGTGACCTTCTTGCCATTACTGAAACGTGGTGGGATGTGACTGGACTGTGACTATTGATGGCTACAGGCTCTCCAGAAGAGACAGGTGAGGAAAGAGAGAGGCAGAGGGCTTGCTCTCTACATCTGGAGGTAGACTGAGTGTGAAGAGCTGCCTCTGAAGAACAGCCATGAGCAGATCAAAAGCCTGTGGGTAAGAATCAGGGACCGAGGCAACAAAGGGAACCTTATAGATGGTTTTAAGTACAGAGCCCTGATCAGTGGGAACCTATTGATGAAGCCTTCTTCCTCCAGCTACAGGAGGCATCATGCTCGCAGGCTCTTGCCCTGCTGGGACACCCCAACCACCCCGAAATCTGCTGGGAAAGCAGCATAGCAAGATGCAGGCAAGCCAGGAGACTCTTGGAAAGCATGGGGGATAACTTCTTGAGCCAGGGAACAGACAGCAGCCCTACCACAGGGGATACAATTCGGGATGTGATGGGCACGAGCGTAAGTGAGCTAATCTTGAACGTCAAGATCGGAGGGAGCCTGGACTGCAGCGATCACGCATTGGTGGAGTTTGCAGTCCTGAGGAATATGGGCCAGGTGGGGAACAATGTTACGCCCCTGAACTTTAGGAAAGCAGACTTCCAACTCTTCAAGGAAATAGCCAGTGGGATCCACTGGGACACTTCCCTCAGGGACAAGGGAGTGGAACAGAGCTGGCAGATGTTTAAGGAAGTCTTCTCCAGAGCACAAGAGCTGGCAATCCCTAGGAGCAAGAAACTGGGCAAGGAAGGCAAAAGAATGGCAGGGCTGAGTAGGGAACTGCTGGACAGACTGAAGGGAAAGAAGCAAATGCACAGGCAGTTGAAGCTAGGATGGTTGGAGACCTGAGAAAAGTAGAGAGATGAAGTATGGTTGTATAGGGATGAGGTCACGAAGGCCTAGGTGAAGCTGGAATTGAACCTGGCAAGGAAGTGTGCAGGGTCAGGTGGGATAGGGCTCTGAGCAACCTGGTCTAGTGGAAGGTGTCCCTGTCCATTCCAGAGAGTTTGGAAATAGATGATCTTTAAGGTACCTTCCAACACAGGCCATTTTATAATTCTATGAGTTTATGTTCTGTAAACAATGTCCTTGCTGCCAGTTTAGTAATTGCCCCCCTTCCAAGAAACTTGTTTGGAAAAAGCACATTAGCCTTTACATTCAGATTTCAATATAAGTATACCTAAAACAAATGTAAAATATGTAATTTTACATGTTGCTGCATTTGTCCTAGAGGTGAGCTTGCCCTCATAAATGCAACAGCATTTAGGGTAGAAACTCAAACTCAGTGTTTTTGTGTGAACATTAATTTTGATGGAGAGGTATCTTGAAAATAACCATGAGTTAAAATTATGCTCTACCAAAAAAAGAAACCATACTTACCTTTAAGTGGTATTGACAGAAGAAAGCATAGCTGTGCCACAACCATCTATTATAAACCCTGTTCTGCTCATCACTTAACTCTATTTCCTCTCATCTTGAAGAAAAAATGTGCTGTTGCAATCTCTTTTTTTTTCAATGATGTAATTATTTCATAAGATTTCAGGAACTTCCCAAGCTATGTTTGAAGGTGTACTGTCAAGACTATGTATATACAAAAGCTGGATCCAAAGAAAGAAGAGGATTTCAGCACAATGGCTTTGACCCTTTGTGGTAAACCTGCATGGCTTATACACAACACAGCTAAAGAAAGAGGAAGATGGTGATATTTATCTAGGATTTGTGCAACAGCTTCTAAACATTCTGGCTACTTTTTCTGTAAAAGGTTACTTTCAGATCATGCGTAGGCCCTGCTGGCAGCAAGAAGAGTGTTAGCTTTCAGAAACAGATTGAGTCTTGAAGTCTTAAATTTTGCATAGCTACCTTACTGAATCACTCTGGCAATCACAATCATGTTTTAACAAGACTGAATAGTGTGAATAGCCTTCTGAGTTACAGTACAATATGATGCTATTACTATGATATGGATATGAAGTTCAAATGTGAAGTATCCAAAGCAAATTGTTATTACTTTGGTTTTGGGTTACAGAGTATAAAGGCAAGGTAATAGCACCAGGGCTCAAGGCCAGACAGTTGTCAAGAAAACTAGCTAATATGTTTGTTAAGTATTTAATTTCACATTAACTATTTTCACCATTGAAACACCTATGTTCCAGAATATGAATCTAGAGTTCATATTCATATGTAGAACAGAATATTGACCTGTAGTTACATCTGTGTAATCTGCCTAACTAAAATACATACTCAGAGTGTTTGACTGTGCCTCTTAAAAACATTGGTTATGTGAACCAATTATTCTTCCTGTGCAATGGAAGGTGGTTCTCCACTCTATTCTGGAAGAAAAGAAAGTAAATCTATTTCAAGATTCACTGATAGGTTTGCCACAGGCAAATTTTAGTAATTCTGTAGCTCACAGAATAAAAAGGCACACATGGATCATTCTCAGAATACATTATAGATACTGAAGATAAACTGCCACAATAAAGTTTATTATTTCAAAGAACAGTGTAAATAAAGCTTTTATTTTCACTATTCCAGATGGCAGCAGCATATAATTTGCACTGTTTTGACATCATGACCATATTATTCAAAATCATTCTTCTTCCTACTGAACTGAATGCAGGATTGAGAACAGTAAAATCAAAGAGACTAGGGGAATAACTAAAATCACCATTTTGTAGTGAAGTTGGTATTCTGTACTATTATTAAAGAACTACGCATATAAAGGAATTGAAAAATAAAACCAGAGCCAATTCTAATTATACATAAAAATTAAATTGGATTTAAAAGATATAAAGCATCAGAGAAGTGCTAGTTAATAAACATTATTCATATTGAAACATTTTACAAGGCAAATTTTGGCAAATAGAAGTAATTATGAACACACAATAAATTACTTTGTGGGATCCTTTGTTCAAAGTTGCTATATAGAGATAGATACTTCTTCTTAGTGGTGCTGTAAAACAGTAAAGCAGGGTAATGGCTACACTAGAATAATAGATCTCAGTATGGGTTGGGAGTTCTCTTTAATTTCATACAATTTTACCACACAAGGAAAGAGAATTAGACATTGATAAGATGATCAGTAAAAATTCAACATAAGAACAGCTGTCCGTACCATCCCATCAAAACCCATGCATTTCAAAATATCTTCATATACTGAAGAGATGTGCAAAGCACTTTTAATACAAAAGAAAACAGATTTGTTTAGTAGCTCTGTATGCAATTACCCTGCAAATTACAAAGTTATGTCTATATAACAGAACATAGAGCCACTTAGACTGAATTATCATTTGTATGAATGTTGAAGCAGCAATTTCACATTGCATTAAGTCAGTTAACATTCATTGTTATTAGCATTTAGCTTTAAATAAGTTCTCTGTTTTAACAAATGAGTGTGCTGAGCCTTTGAAATTAGATATCTTCATAAGGACATGAAAATGGAAACAGGAATTTGCACCTTTCAGCAGTTCTCAAAATCTGTAAATTAGACTGCACATAGCAAGCTTTTCCCAAAGTGACCTGTCTCATTCACATGAACAATGAAATACCTCTCACTCTGCTTCAGTGATGACATTCTGAACAACAAGAATTAACATTTGTAGAGTCATCACTCATACAAAAACACAAGCCTCAAAATAAGTGTTTATTCTTAGATTTGTACGCGAGAGTGTCATAGCTTAGAGCAGAGCATATCATCTGAACACCAGTGTGCCCAAATTTGGTTATGATTGAACTTTTGGATGTCTGTCTGTTCTGTTTATTTGGAATGTAACAAGAAATACAAAAACCTGTGTCCTAAAAAAAAAAAAAAAAAAAAANAAAAAGGTAGGGAATCCAAGCATCCCTACCAGATGTCCCTTATCTAACACAAGGAGAGGATTCAGAGTCTGAGGTAATGAAACAAAGGCAGAGTATGTGGTGTTTTAAGTGCAGGGTATCATATATTTAGGAAAAGAAATGCTAAACTCCTGAAGCAAAGAGGATACAGCATCCCACATATTTCCATATGCAAATATTCACAAGGAAAATACTATATATTTTGCACTGGTGAATAAAAGACAAGAGGACTGCAAAGGGCGGCATTATGAATTTCCATGATTACCATTTCTGATTTAAAGCTTAGTTTCCAGACAGAGTTAGGATTTAGATTACACTAAATCGGGGTTAAATTGGGGCTTGCCAAGAATCAAGATTAGAAAAACAAAAAAGTGTGCTTGCTCTATCTAGTCAATATTTTAAACAAACTAATATTTGTGCTTTTACATCCTCCTTACTTTTATTTGAAAAATAAAGGGTAAAGTACAACAGCAGTGCAATGCAGGCAGTCTTTGCTTTAAGCTTTACTTTTTCACATCACATACAGCTTTATGGTGAGGTAAATAATGAGACAAGCAGCAGGTTCATATGCACACCAGAGCACATTTTTCATCTTAGTAGTCTGAATATACCGACTGGTCCAGAACACATAAAAGCATTCTTTTCCTTTTCTTCCTCTCTTTTCTACTCATTAGTATCCTGTATTAAAATATTTGTATTAGTAAATATGTACTCTTAAGTATAAAATAATAAATCATTGCAATCAAGTTCCAACATCTCAGTTTGAGAATGTGGTACAGAAGCATCTTATCTTCTTGCTTTCAAAAGAGGAAGAGAGAGAAGAGGAAATAAGAGCAGTCTGTCAAAGGAGTTCTCAGACCATATAGTCTACCTCTTCCTCCCTCCTCCTCATGGCCATTTCTGTTACTGATGTTACCCAGCTTTCATGGAATTGTTTCCTCAATGCCATAATCTTCCTCAATGTTTTTTAATGCAGCCTACATACTCTGTAGTCCAAACTGTCAACTATAAACTATACTAACTGCATTAATGTCACAGCTGCAGAATTTAAGAACCTGACAAATTAACTTGTCAAAACCATTAACTTGGTTGAAGTATTGTTTTTAAAGGAGAACAACACTATTTTCTGCATTTCTAGGTCAGCATCAAACTTGTACATTTTAGAAAGAGAAAGTGGATATTTTCACTTTGGTAAGTGGTTAGAAAGGTGCCCCAAAAGACCTACTGTTTCGCTCCTTAAAAGAAGAAAACAAGGAATAAGGGTTATGAAGTTGTATCCCTTGAGTTCTAACAAGAGATGTTTCATTCAGGATGTTAAAAGCACTTTTGGTGCAGCGAATTAAACAGTAAAGTAGTGTCTACGCATTTCAACTGCTTTTCTGGTGCCCAGCACAACAATGCACTCCTACAGATGTAACAATTTGAATGTTACTGCATTATTTCAATAAATAGCAAACCAAG
This sequence comes from Aleadryas rufinucha, assembly GCA_013397815.1. NCBI lineage: Eukaryota > Metazoa > Chordata > Aves > Passeriformes > Aleadryas > Aleadryas rufinucha. The sequence continues at coordinate 247,884 of VZTH01015881.1, forward strand.
TATGAAAAAACCCAATGAAAGTCCTATTATTGCTGAAGAGATGGAGAAAAAAGAGGTATGTTGTCAGAACAGAAAATGAACTCTGGAAAAACACAGACGAAGAAGATATCCCTTCAAATTCAGTACTACTCAGTGTTGTACTAATGTTACTTAAACAAAATATGAACCATTTTTCTACATCCAGTGCAGAATTCATTGTCATTGGTCTGAACAGCATGCTTACAACATTCATAATGCTTACATGATTACAGATAGGTGATTGCAAAAAAGCAATAGACACAGTAGCTTCCCATTTTTATGTTTTCCTTGCTTGTTTTATTTTAAGTCTTTCCTCCACTATGAACATGTGTCTATCAAATAAGAAAATGCTGGAAGATGTAAGGCACAAAACAATGCCTTTGTATCATGTACTCCTTATATTTATAAGCAAAAGACAGAATCCGAAGTGCTGGTAAATGCTATAACACATGGCATCTTTGAAACTGTAAGAATCTTTAACAGAAGAAAGAAAGTAGTTCCTTCATGAGTAGATGATGCAATTCTTGTCTGATTGCTTGGCTACGCAGGGAACAGGTGTGCTCTAGACCACTCTTCATATCCTTGAATATGAGGGAGGAATCCCTCTCACTACTTGTGTGTGTCACCACCTTTGGCAACATTCCCTTTCTCTCACAGATACTGAGAAGATGCCTATCTTCTAACAGGGATCTCTTAGCAGAGAAGAACAGGTGAAGAAAAAAGGAGAGAAGGGAGTAAGTGTGAATTGCTTTTTTTGTTTGGTGTGAGTTTCACCACAAATAAGTTCTTTGTCCAGACAAGGATGCTACAGGGGGAAAACACCATTGACTTCTGTTCTGGAAAGATACAGAAGGGCTTTCTCTCTAGCAGAGGACACACACTGCTTAAAATACAGCTTTTCATAGTCCTCTGGCACTGCCGATAAAAAACCTCTAATGAGCATGGAATCACACAGAACTTTGTATTAACACTTTACAGTATACATGCGGCTAAGGCAGTCAACATTTTAAGGTTTTCATCTCATAAAGACTCAAAGATTCATGATGTCAAAGGTCCACTTTGTCCCCCAGATCCAATGTTTAGAACTGTCTGTGGCCTGTGACTTCAAGTCCTACCTGAAATTTTGCTGCTGCCCTAAGATGAAGTGGGAATAGTCTGTGATTGAACATGATTCACAATACAGTAGTGATGCTGCTATTAGAGATGATAGATAACATCTGTACTCTGAGTTATTGTGCGGAAGAAAATGCTCAACACCCCAAGCATGCTCTGAAGCATGGCAGAGGCCCTGCCTTGAGCTTGCACAGAGGTGATGCAAGGCAGCGCTCGCTCTCATCTAGAGGGAACTTGCTCCTGTTCTGTGCTCCTCCAACACATTCTTCACAATAATTTTCACACGGCCTTGAAAGAAGTATTGTGAATCCCTGTGAGCTGAATGAAGCATACTCTAGCAGGCTCTCTGGAAGACTGAAGGAGAGAGATTACTTTAAACATGACACTTTCACATTTGTCTAGCAACAGCAGCTAATATTTCTCATGGAACTGTAAATGAGAAGTGATGTGGGAATTCATTCATAAGATGTTGAACATAGAACAATACCAGATTTGCTCAGCTTTGCTGTAACTCTTGCTGCAACTTACATGACTAATTCCACCACAAATTACTTGGTTAATAATTTGAAATAGGATCTTGGCTGGGCATAAGATGTTAAAAAGTGGTTTTTTTTAAAAACTCCTTTACATGCTGAGATCAAGGTTCACACCTCAAAGCACATCATAATTATTTTAACTACTTTTTCACTATTTTAAATAATTATGAAGTTCAGTGCTACCTCTAAAAAAGGTAATGAAATCAAAATCTAAAATGGGTAGTGTAAACTGAAATTCATTAGTCTACAGTCTGAGTGATTAAATTAGAAATAAAAATGTGGTCCATAGTATTTTTAAACATTTGCATAGTAAATATTAAACTGATTTTATGTACAGTATAGGCAAGCTTTTTGTTTTCTCAGTTTCTGTTTAAGATAATTTTCTCACCAGCTTCTATACATCTGATCAAAGATCATCAATCTTTACTGATCTTTTTAAACTATGAGCCTTGGTTGTTTCTTATTGATTTTGTTTTGGTTTGTTTTAAATTTTTGTAGAAGAAATTTCTGCAAATGAAAATGATAATCAGTTAACAAAAACCAGTGATGTTTCAGTTCCAGTGGAATACTTCACTAGCGTAGACATAAAAAAGCAGCTGGAAGTCATGTACCTAAATGAAGGCTGGGATAATGTTTGAACAGTCCAGTATGACTGCCAGAAGGGCCGAGAGTCGTCATGTCAGGCATGTGGGGATGGGTGGGGGAAGTGCAACGGAGAAAGAATAGAAGAAAGTTTCATGTTATGTCACTTGCAAATTCATCAAACTGTTTTGTGAAGAATAGTTAATGAAGTCTAACAGCTGCAGAGAGCCAGTTCCTGCCTTTGACCAGACGTAGTGTGACAGAGTAAGCTTAGCATAGCATTGTATATGTCAAGCACATCAAAACCAGTGTAACCACAAAAAACCTCCACACCAACTTTGTCAACAGACTTAACATATGGTAAATTGCATGAAAAGGTACAAATGAAGAAAACAGAATGCTTGGTAACAGAAGGTGTGAATCTGTCCAGTGGTGAATTAAAACTTAGTGAAAGGCCCTATGCCACAGAAGCAATGCAAGCAACTGACTGAGAGGGCCAGGATTATATATGATTTCAACAATTGAACTATTTCTCTTTGGATTTATTAGTAGTAACATCTGTCATCCATTTTACAACAATACAAAACTCATTTCTTTTAGACAAAAAGAGACAGAACTATTTTTCCTGTAAGCTGGAGAGGTAGGCATAAAGATTATTATATGTACCCTTCAGAATTAGGAATAGGTCAGATGTTACAGTAATTGAGAAATAATTTCGACCACTAAACAAATACATAGCAATAAATCTCAGACCACACAGAAGTATTTCAGTATTCCAATATTCTTTCGTACCAATATTTTTCTGAAGAAAACTTAAAAATCAATCTGTGCGTGCTAATTTCTGCTTTTATTTTATTATGGCACTCTACTTTGAGTAAGTGATACAACAAGCTGTTCCATTAAATGAAGTGTAAGTGGGATTCTAAAAAGAAGGATTAGTTGTTTTTGCCTTTTCTATTACTTCCAGCTCCTCTGGCATACGAGGAAAATATCTTGCTAATATATAGGTAGCTTTTTGTGTGTGTGTTCTTGCTTGAAATACTGTGCTTCTGGAAAAGTTTTGTCTAAACTATTTATTCTGATGCATCCCGATACTGATCCTTTCTGATTTTTAACCTTTAATATGACACATTTAAGCCTTCATGACCTATTGCAGGTATATGTCCATAAACATTGTTATCTCCAAAGCCCCACCTTAACATCTTACTGTCCTTTAAAAACCCAGCAACAACTTCAAAGACCACCAGCAAGAGCTTTGAGAAAAAACAATCTCTTGAATTTTGGCCCTAAGATGTCTATGCTTCACAAAGCAACTTTATGCTTCTACAAAGTAAGAGAAAAAAAATCTTTCTCTATTATCAGCTAAGCCAAAATTTTCTAATTCTTTCTTCGTCATTTAGCAGCTGGCTTTGCACAAAAGTCGGTTTTGTGGTTTGACACTGGCCCAATGCCAGGTACCCACGAGAGTTGCTTGCTCACCCTCCCCTGCCACAGCTGGTCAAAAGGAGGGAAAAGAGGAAAAAGGGTTAACGGAGGCTTCATGGGTGAGATAAGGAGAGTGGGAGAAATATTTCAAGGGCAAAACAGGATCAACCTTAATTACTAAGTGAAATTTATTACTAACAGAATCAGAGGAGGGTAATGAGAAATAACATAAGCCCTTAAGACACCTTCCCCCCTCCCAGGCCCTCCCTCCTTCCCACTGACAACACAGGGAGGCAGGGCAGGGGGGTTTTGGNNGTTACCAGCCTCTCTCATTGGCCCAGTTCTGGCCAGCAGCATGTCCATCTTCAGAGCCATCAGCCACTGGCTCTGCCGGACATCGTGGGGAGCTTCCAGCAGCTTCCTCACTGGAGCCATCTTTGTGGCCCCCTGCTACCCAAAACCAGGCTGTGCCAAACCAATACAGTCGGCATCACAGAGATGACAGCTGCAGAAACATGATAAAGTTCTTGCCTGAACACACTGAAAATCTCCCTCTGCACTAAAATGTCTGAAAGATCTTGGAAACTATCAGCAAGTACCTCTCAAATTTCCACGGGTGTTGCTGATCATGCTTAGCAGCTCAGACAGGAAGTGAGACTATGTGAGCCTCTATTACTAACTTTATTAAAAAGAGAAACAAAACAATGTTCTTGCAAGATAATGTCCTGCTGAAGCCTTGGATGACTGACAATGAACACACTTAAATGTTTCTATCAGTTTTAAAGAAGCTTAACAGAAACACCTTTCTCACAGATAAAAATCTAAAAAAATACTCCCAAAAACTTAATGACTACCACACGTAGCTTATTTATTTTGTGCTTAAATTTGGACATGAAGTATTTTATTCCAGAAAAGGAGATAAAAATTCCTTAGAAAATGCCTCATTCTACATGAAAACCAAAAATGCAACCAACTATCAGCTGTAAGTTATTGCTTCCTGTTTCAAACTTAATGTAGGACATCAGAAACTATCAAGGGTTTAAAAGTTAGGATACACCATCTGCAATTTTGGGGACTATTTCTCTAATGATTCTGTGTCAGGAAAAAGTGTATATCCATTATATATCAGGAAAACATGTAGTCACACAACATATGCAAGGCCAATGTGTAACAGCATAAATTATGTGATTTCTTCTGAGTACGTTGGATTAGCTATAGAAGGCCTCTGAGTTTTTCCTTTGCTACCTTTTTCACAACAGGGTAAAAGTTCTTTCCAATTAAGGTAAAAAAAAATTAAATAGGTTATTATTTGTGTAACATGATTTTGCAAAGTATTTCAAAAATGGATAAGCAGACTTATCCATTATAGTGAAAATGGGTACAGTTTGATCTTTGTAACTCCATAAAATGAGAATAGATTTTTTAAAATTTCATAATTAGTTTCTTATTTTCTACAGTATTTAGTAATATTCAAATCACTGTACATTGAAAAGGATTATTCAAAATCCATTTTCAATATTCTGTGACATCACATAATAGTAAATATTATGGAAAAAACTCTCCATATTTCTTACATCTAGGTACTCTCTTCAAAATAATCGTATGCAGAAAATTATTTCTCTATTGTCTCTCAATGGCTTTGAAAGTTTTTCATTATGTAATTTGTCTAACGTGAAGATACTGAGTAGTCTCATTGAGGAAACTGACTGTAATGGAACTATTTACATACTTAAGCATGTTGCCAAAACAACTGTCACATTTTCTAAATTCATTGCCATTTCATTTCATAAGTTTTTGCATCTCATGTTTTCTTCCTGCTCCAAAGCAAACAAGATCATTTACAAATTTTCCCCCACACATGACAAGTATTAAATTCTCTTTCTCTGTAAGTGAAGTCAACTTGCCTGCATATCACTTGTTGTCTGCCTGAGATTCATAAAGTACTGTTTAGATTTTATGCTGAGTAAAATAAAAATTTAGACATGCATCATCAAGAATACTTCATTTTACCATGATACTAGGAATAAGTCTTATGCTAAGAAAACAAAGCATTGCAGAGAAATAAATTATTATTTTCTTATATCATGGAAAGAACAAGGAAGTCACTTAGCATTTGCTCTCATCACAAGCCATCAAACTTCTTAGGGCCTGAGAAGGCAGTCTTTTTATGCAAGCAACACTGCAAATTAGTTACTAGAAAACCAAGATAAAAGAGCAAAAAGTACTTTCGAAGTTGCTATTTTGGCAATGCAGGTGAACTAACATACACACATGCAATTGATTACACACATGTAATCAATTAAAAGTTCCACAGGATTTTATCACCACTCATGGGTAATAACTATGTTTTAGATCACAATAGTATGCTGAGGCAAACAGCACCGAGCTTTTAGCACTGTACCAAAGTACTGAGTATTACCTAAATGGTAAAATTACCAATTACCAATACCACTTGTTGCAGCAGCTACATATTGATAGGCCTACTATTTAAAGGTTATAAGACTGAAAGCTCACAGCTGGAGGTTGCAGGGAAGTAAGGAAACAACTACATTCTCAGCAAGTATGAGATGTTTGTTTAATAATTATTACAATAAAACACATATGTTTTCTATTCTCTTGATGTGTATATAATACTAATTAACAGGAGAAGAAGCAAGAAAAAGAATAGAAGCTATAAAACCTAGAATTCATATTTAGCACATGTATTGCAGGCAAAACCAGGACAGTATCCCACAAAATGATCTCGAAATGTAATAACAACTTTATTAGTATTATTAGAAATGCTGAACAGAGACATTAATTTTATATTGAATTTATTTTACTATTTCCTTGGTATTTTAAGGGATTTCCATTATTCCATCTGCACATAAATTTATGTTGTCATAGTAAGGTTCTGATTTGCCTTTCTATATTTTTCTTTACCAGTAGAGTAACAAGCTGTGTTTATTTCTTTAAGACTATGGAGATGAATGCTCAAAAGATACTTACTGTGTTTTAAGCTTTGGTCTTCCTGATATTTTTACTCTAGAGAAAAGTACCTTTTAAAACCTTTCCCCCTTTTTCTTTCTCTCCCAGTTTTCTTTCAGCAGCGAAGTCTTTCAGCCAGTGTTTAGTCTTCTGTTCAAAACCACCTCCCTAGAGAGTTGTAACTACTTGTCAATCTCCCAAAAGCAAAGATAAGAATTTAAAGCACTCCTTTCCTTTCAGCTGCAAAGTTAACTCCTTGTTCCCCTCCCGTTGCTAAACTCAATTTAAATTGCTGATGATCTCGGCTTTGGTTAATTGCCTAGAGCCACGGTGTCTGCAAGGCAGAGCTGGTACAAACAGTGCCAGTGCAGTACACCTCCCATTCAGCTACACAGTGCTGGCAGACACTTTATGCCAGAGTGCTCTAGTGAAGGGTCTGAAGTCAGTCCATGCACTGCCTGTGGCTAACACCAGAGGAATGTAAAATTTAGAAATATTTTATTGCAGGTTATGAAGTTATGGTGTGGATGGATTGCTTTATCTCCAAGATGACAGCTGTCCCAACTCTGGTATTGCTTTATCACGTCAGATAAACGCTCTACTTGCAGCACTGAGTACTAGAAGACCAGTAAATGAGATTTGGTGGTAACAATACCCTTCCTGAGTGTGACAATTTACTTTTCCAATTCTTAGCCTACCATTTATGATGAAACTCCCACAGCTGAAGTTGTTCAAGAGATGTTTGCGTGTTACTGCTTTGAAAGATGTAGGTACAGAAAACAATCGTGGTAACTTGCTGCTTTCTGCCTTTTGTAAGATGCTCTTCATAGGGAAGGGGACACCTAAACTCATTCACAATTTGATGTGAGTGTGCCAGCCTACTACAACATACAGGGAAAAAGACTGTGGGTAAAACTCCCAGAAGAATTTTAGCATGCAATTCTGAAAGAAGAAATGCTAGAGATGTAACATCTGCAATATGACTATGCATGTGTGATACTTGCTCTCAGACTCAAAACAGCATAATGATCACATCTGCATGCAAACTCCAAAATTTAAATGTGATGAAGACATATGTGGCACTTAAAAACTGAAAAAACAAGCCTCAGTTTCTTTCTGAGCAGTGAATGCAATAATCACTCCACAGATACTAACAATCATTTCATGCTTTCCAGATTGAGTAATGCCATATTTTATTCTGTTTTTTTTTAAATTCACTTAAAAAAAATCTAGCTCATACTAGAATATTAAAAGCAAGAGACGGTTTATATTTCTTTTTGTATACCAATGAAACTACTAGTGCCAAGCAGTTACATTTTATTTCAGAAATTATTAATGAACAACTTTGTAATGCTGTTAAGATTGAGTCACAGAAATGAAAAATTTTCTTAAATCCTATCCTACCATTTCTAGAATTATTTCTTAACTTCATTTTCACTCAAGTGAGCATCAAATCTTGTAAGAAATGCAAAATATTAAAAAAATATAGAAAAGAAGTGTTTGGATACATCTAGGCATGGATTCCAGCTTGTGAACTTGAAACCCACATATGACTAGAATAAAGAAATGCATATAATACTCTAAGGTCCTATAGAGGACTCTACAGAGGCCTTAGTAATACTTTTAGAATGTTAGTAATTCATTTTGGCTAATGGCTAATTAATTTTACTTTTTTTTATCATTTCCACAGAGAAACAGGTTATTCTTAAAACTGTATCAGACATTTTAAAAAAACCCATAGAAAGTAAAAATCTTATCCTAGGAACATGTAACACTTGAGGCTACCTTCAGAGAGTCAATATTTCACTTCTGTGTTTTAATGAAGAAAACTGGAAGGACTGATTATACATTTTGTAGTGAACATATATATTAGAAAGAAGAGGTTTCTTTACAAGCCACACAGCCAGGACACTCAAACTTAAATACATATCAGCTTCATGGGTTCTGCTGTTGTCATACAAGTAAGGAACAAGTCACTGAACGATGCTGGATTTGGGCAGCAATATTCAGATTATGTAAGATAATTTGAGCTTCTCAACAGCATGGGTCTGAGACAAGGATGTCTGCTTCTGTATTTCTTACTCCTACTAAGTAGCACCTTTAGAAGCTCTGTAGACTTCTATGGGACTGTTTTAAAGTCCAATATCTACAAGAAAATATTATTTTGGTAAGCAAATGACCAATAATGAATCATACCCTGATATAAGTTTAAAAACAGTGGGTACAATTCTGCAACAATCTGAATTTGTAGCAAAAGACAGTTGGTGCACTACGGAATGCTCTTAGAATCTAGCAAGCAGCTCTGCAGTTCATTTTCAGAGCCAGCTGGTCTTTCACAAAAAGTGGTTCCATGTCCTTTGTGTAATTGTTACTCACACATGGAATAAATCTGTTCTGCCCAGGGTTTTCAATCAAATCACCACTCACTATCTCTCAACAATATTCTCTTTCAAAATATCAAAGGACAGAAGGGCTGAAGAACCCCAATTAGTCCGAAGATACAGACATTGACCACTAAAGGTAATGCAATTGGAAAATAAGAACCCTTGAATTTCTCAGCACTCCCTAACTCTTTCTCAATGCTTGGCAACTCTTGAGACACCAGAACTCACACTGTTCAACTGCTTTAAAACCCTCTACTGTTCTCGACAATTCACTCAATTGGACACCATACCATCAATCTGGAAGTAAGTTACCTATTCTCAGAGATGCTAGAAAACGTGTTTCAGTAACTCATGTTGCCAAAGTTTCTGGCAGACGGATTTCAGAGGCAGCCCTATATCCACATGGTCAACTTTATCGCAACAGTAATATAATTTCACTTTGATGACGCCAATAGCTTATTGCTCAAAAGAAGTACATGTCTTGTGGACTCGCTACAGAATCAAAGTTTTGCTTCCTGCTGGGTATAGGGAAGACATCTCTGCTGAGGAAGGAGGTGAACTGCCCAAGGCTGACTGCAAATTTCTTAAATAGCTCCAATCTTTTGGTTAAGTTTAATACATGTCTTTATTCTCCAGTAATATCTCATTCCTTCTTTTGAAGCAATGTCAGTAGAAAAACTCTCAACTGAGTTCTAAGGTTTTTAAGGGTCAGAGCTTCAGACTTTATACTGAAGATCCTGTTTTGATGGCTGTGCCACTGGATTTTTTTCTATATATACAGAAATCTGTATCATAAAACATCTTTTAACCAAAACCCTCTACGGAACACAGTATGGTGCTTCTCATCCCTCTGAAAAGAGAACAAAAATAATCCAAAATTTTCACTAATTTAGAAAATAATCTAATGTTGTTGAGGACTGAATTTTGAGCATAAGGAAGCAGCAAACAAACATGCACAAGAACAACTAAAACAGGCCAGTATTATAGTCTTCCTTCCCTTTATATATTATCCCATGCACAGAATAATTAATTGGTAATATGCTTCCAGTTTTATAATAACACAGTATTTCAAAACTGAAGGAATTTATTACAATGTCTGTGCAGTGTCTAGCTCAGCACATTTAACCTCTCTGATTATATCTTTAGTGAGAACTTCTCTTCATCTTTAATTATCAGTATTACTCATCCTCTGTAGATTCTTTAGCAGACTTTGTGAATTAAATCAGAATCACTACATTCCCCTCTATGATTAAATTTAAGCACATTCTGATTTTATCCTTACTATGGTTCAAGCTAATAGCACTACTCACAACAGTGATCATGATTTTTAAGTTTGAAAATGCTATGAAAGCTAACTGTGTATCATGTTTTACAATCAGCTGTTCTAAGAGGTTATGAGATATTCAAATTCAATCCTGAATCAGTGGCTACACTGATAGGCACAATACAGAGAGAAGAGATGTTACTACAAAGAAGCTACTATAAAAGTAGAGTTTACTATAAAATTTAGCATCTACTATGAAATTAGAATGTTTTGTCGGTAATAATGAAAATAAAATATTTTGGTATTCACAGTCAAAATACTTAAACACACTTCACCTCTCCACAAGGTGACCATATACTTCATTACAGATTTGCATAAAAGGTTTCACAGATTGATTTTTATATATGAGATCTTAAATTACTTGTCTGCATTTTTTGTTGAGTAGGTGAATGAGGTTTTCTGTCTCTAGCATCCAAAAAGGAGAAAATAAAATGGCATCTGTTTGGAAAATATGCAGAAGGAATACAGCAGGGTTCCTCCATAACCATGGGTGACCTGAAAAAAATCTGTCATGAGAGATTTCTTTTTCCATTTTTCCTATGAGAAGCTACATTACAAAAAAATACATCAAAATCTTCACATGGATTATCGTCCATGTTATAATAATGGCAAGGAAGTCAAATAAAAGTTTACAGTGGACTTTCTTAAAAAAAGAAAAGGAGTAGTGGATTTTTCAGCTAAACAGAAAATCATCAGGTCACAAGCGTATTTGCTTTCTATATTGCTCAGGGAATACCAAATCAAATCTCTTTTTTATTGCACGATGCTGAAAAGGTAAACAGACTTCCGAAAATAGCAACAAAATTTAGGAAACACCTGAGTGAAGTAATTCATAGTGCAAGCTTGGAAGATTAATGTTAGAGCTCTCTTAGAAAATAGTTATAATAAATAGCAGTTCAGAAGAAGCAGGATGAGCACAGATGTAGGGCAGGTGTAGGATGATAGAGTCTTTCAGCCAGTCATAAGCAACATCAAAAGTACCTGAAGTGAGGAAACATGGTCTTCTTACCAAGTCTAATTTAATTCAAGGAAGTGTATGTATATATATACACATATTATGAAAAGGTGCAACATAACTAGCATTTACTTAGTGGTACTATATATAAGAAAGACTTAAATATGGGCAATAAATGAAAAATACTTCACCAAACTGCAGAGGCCTGGCTAGATTCAGGAACTGTCTACCCTTGGAGCTGATGAATGTGATTTATCTGCATAAACAGGCCCTACATTTGCATTTTGATGTTTCAGGATATTCTGTGATTTTGAGTCAAAATATGCACATTCCTAATAAATCTGTAGCTAACACTACCTTTCCCCTCCTCACCCCCAAACCTTCTTTCAAATCACCCTTTGAGAGGGTGTTTAGAATTTATTTTTTTAGTGTGGGAATTTACTTTCATTTAGATAATTACTTTTGCATTGTGTTAATGAGTACGTGTAATAGCACATAACACTGTGAGCAACTCAGTGGTCAGGACAAGTTGATTTAAATGCTGATGTCATATAATGCTTTCTGGGCCATGAAACTGGATGCTTATATGCAGTGAGTGTTTCATATCGAGATTAATAGCTGCATTTTCTCTAGCAGCTTCTATCTATTCCATTGTTAAGGTTTTGTGGCAAGAACAGTATCACCATATAGACTTGCAGAGCGTCCAGCACAATGGTGCTTCAATTTTGATTGGACACGTAGAAAGCTATTGTAATACAAATACAGTATTTGTTGATTGAAAGATCAGATAAATAAATGAAAGATGATGAGACCGTATTATTCTCTACAGAGATTTTGAATACACAGTTCTGTTCTTTTTGAAAAACCTGAGTGCTGTTCGTGACAATGGAACATTTTCATTCATTCCACAGTGGAGCAAATGCAAAATAATGACTTAATATATGATAAGAGTATAGCCAGTGAGAATAGGTCTATTTTGGTAAATAAATTACTTTGAGCTATCACATGCCCCAAAGTAAATCGACAGCTGCAACAGTTTTCAGTAAGCCATTAGTGTGCAAAGATAAAATGATGTACTTTTGCAGAGACAAAAGGCTGGTACAACAGCCAAACCAGTTGATTTGTTAAAATTCAAGACTTTATGCAGGCTGCTAGAAAAACTGTTTAACTTTACCTTTCAAACAGAGAGATGAGAATCTGACACAATTTAAATGGCTATTCTTGAGCTGTCAATCAGAGCAGGCCAAGAGATGAACACTGTAACTGCAAGTTATTGTGAACTTGCCAAATGTAGACATAGAAATTAGACTGCTACAGTACTCCAAAATTTGGATTACAGAAATACAAGAAAGAAAAGAAGAAAAAAAATCAGGAAAATAAGGACATGAGTGTTCAAACATCAGGTTGTAAAAAATCCAAAATGTATCTGTCATTTTATTCTTTCATTTGTTTTCACTATGAATGATTAAATAAAACACAATTATCTATTGAACAATGGCCTTGAAAGTAAGAAAATGAAAATCATCAGCATTTGCCTTTAATAGTCTAATTGTGCTTCATGTCTTGTCTTAGAGAAACTAACATAAATATTGCTGTTAATACTGTTCAGCCAATAAGCATTGCATTTCTGCAGGGTGAGATGCAGAATATTTTTATTAAATGAAAAATTATATCACAATAATATCTTGTCTATTTCTTTTGAGAAGTGTCCTTGGAGATCAGAAGACTGAATTACAGTTAAATTACACTTTTGATACTCCATAGACATAATCAAACACAGCTGACTTTAATTTGGAAAGAAAATATTCTTTCATGTACAGATTTGAAAATGATCATGATCGTACATAATGAAAAAACAAATGGCAGTGGGAAACAGCAGCTAGGTCAATAATCTGTTTAATTTAGGATTCTTCCCAATGGTCCATTTTAACTGCTGGGGTTTTTTTTTCTTGTCATATTATTACTATTCTTGGCCTATGACCTCACATATATTCTGTACTCCTTCATACTTCCCCATCCTGAATCTTAGTGATGCATATCCCCTGTGTTTTCTATAATGACTGTTATCACATTTTTCAAATTATTGAACACTGAGTGTATAAGCATCTTTAACTAGCAACAAACTCAATTCTGTTTTGGCTGATGTTCTTTGTTGCAACTTCACAGCTCTTATGACAGGGGAATTGTAACAGGAAAGGTTAGACAAGGAATGTTGCTGCACTTTCATAGTCTAATAACTCTGTTAAGCAATCTGTTGACTCTTTTGCTTCTATTTAATTTGCTTTAGAATAGTTAAACACTGATATGTCTTTTTAGAATAACATTATGAAGGGGACGCTTAACCAAAGATTTAGATTTAGATTTAATTGTAAAATAGAAGGTACATATTATGATGAAATATGAACCACAAAATTAACACTGAAATCTCATTAATATGAGCTCTGATAAACAAAAATTATCCAAAAAGAATGAAAATTTTAAAAAATTGCTGTTTGCAAGTCAGTTTATAAAAACAACTCATCTGTAATATGTCTGCCTGTTATCACCATCCCATTTAATTCTTGAATAGTAAGTTCTTTTAAGTTCTTATACAAGTTTCACCCTTCTTCCTTCCTTGAAAAGCTAAAATCTCATGTGAATATCATCACTTTGTTCATTCTTTGTGTGTGCTATGTTTTCTGCTTCAGCTAGTTAAACAAAAAGCTATTTTTGACCCATTAATTGGCCTTTCAAAATTCATATGTCTGGCATAAAATTCAGCAGAGTTAAAATGGACAGTAATCAATTTGGGAAAACTGCATTTACTTCTAATTCTTTTTGTTAGAAGTTTACATACAATTCACTCTGATCCGTGAGCTTGCTGAGCTGCATTTTTTTCCACACCTATCCTATGTGTTACTTAAAATATTAGGGAACCAAGAATTTCAGAAAGTCGTCAGTTCTAGGTGGTGCAGTTATAGCTGAAGAACTGACAACATAGTAGATCTGAAGACTGGTGGGGTAAAAGTAACATGGAGTTTGGATGACTGTTAAAATAGAAAATAAGAATTGTTAATAATAACAAAAGTGTATCCATAATAATACTGATTTTAGTATTTTAGTATTTAGTATTTTAGTAGTTATTATTCTTTGTTCAACAACAAAGATCTAGCTGGTGATGTGTTGAGTTATACAGTACAACCAAATAGTTCTCTCCTCTTCTGATGGGCATCAAGACAGTACTTTCCTTGTTTTATCTTGAGGAAAAAAAATGTACACTACAGCTGTCCTTTTGCTGAAGAGGACTGTACATAACACCATCACTAAGTATCACTTAGAGACCTGTTACAGGGGCTGAACTTACAACTGAAAGATCTGTTGAGAAACGTGGTAATGCCTGAGGCAACAAAGCAGTGCAGGACAGGTTTCAAAACCACAACTAGTGCATTTCAAAAGTTTTGCCAGGATATCACAGAAAAATCACATCCTAACAGGGAGACCTCTAAGCAGAAAATTCCCTGATAGAATTCTCTAAAAAGGCTGGGTTTTTTGCTAATCATATGTTTCAAATGTAAAACTATAGGTATAGATACAATGTTTGTAGTGAGTGATTAATATTAACTTGGATAATGGTCTCTACAACATTCCACAAAGAAACAGCACAATATATTGATTTATTTTCTGTTGTTCCATGTCAATATCAAGGGACCCATGTGGAAAGCAGATATAAGGTCACAGCACCATTCTCACTTCTTGGCAGTTTTCATTAGCCATGAAGAAGTAATTTTTATTTTTATTCAGGTAACCAGTGGATAGCCTAGGACCACACAGATCTTTGTAAGATTTATGTCAGTGAGGCAACAGAAGCAGCAGCAGTGGTGACTGAGGTTAAGTCTGGGGGTCACTGTTGGATTGTGCTGTACAGAGGAATTCCTGAGCTCAGGGACACCCAATCAGCATCCCAAAGTCGCTGGAGGATCTGGGAGCTCTTGCAAGCCAATCAGGAATAGATGGGATTTTGTCAGGAGCATCCACAGGAGATTCACACAACTCCAAGAAATGCAAGCAAGCAGGAGTGCGGTGAAGAGAGCAGGCACACGGTGTGGCATGGCAGAAAGGTGTGGCACAGCAGCTTGAAGTGCAGTTCAAAAAGGTGGGGCACAAAACTTAGGGAGTGAATCATCATCCACCAAACTAAAAGAGGACTAACTGTGGTTTCCACTCAGCCAAAAGCCACTGTCACAAGGAACACAGTGACACAGCTGTCCAGGTCTCCAGCTGCAGGGAGTGCCTGAGCTTGTCACGGATGCCAGAGGACAGTGGAGATGATACCTGTTTGCATTGTGAACAAGTGGATGATCTGCTCAGATTGGTGGCAGAACTGAATGAGGAAGTGGAGAGGTCAAGGAGTATGAGGAAGTGTAAGGAGTAGTTCATTGAACTGTAAGAGGCGTGCCCTGGTGGACTATCTCCAAGAACAGGTGGTCAAGTTGCAGGAGATGGTCAAAAGACTGAGAGAGATCAGGGAGGCTGAGAGAGAGTTGGACAGTGGGTTCAAATCCCAGTGGAGGCTGAGGAGAGGTCAAAAATTCACCCTCCAGTACACACAGAGAGGAGGGAGGGAGTGCATTGACACAGGGGGTTGGGAAGTAGTGGAAAACAAAACCAAAACAAAAACCAAAAACAACAAAAGGAAGAGGAAAGGAACAAATAAAAGAAAAGGGCTTCCTTCAAAGCCAGACATTTTCCCCCCTAAATGCCTTGTAGCAGGCTAACAAGACAACACACCTGGCACACACCAGGAAGAACTAACTGGAAGAGCTAACTGGAGCAGCCAACCTGCTCCACAAATAAGCCAATGAACAACTAGTTCAACCAAGAAAAGGTGGTGTGTGATAGTAGTGTAGTATGAAACTCTGGCTGGGGAATGACGAGGAGACAGCTGAGAGCTTTAGGGTCAAAATTAAAGGGAGGGCACAGACAGGGGATGTTATAGTGAGCCACCTGATCAGGACGATGGTGTGGATGAGGCCCCTTACAGGCAGATAAGAGTGACCTCATGCTTGCAAGCCCTGGTCCTCATGGGGGATTTTCAACCACCCTGATATCTATTGGAGGGACCACACGACAGGGCACAAGCCATCCCAGAGGCTCCCTGAATATGTCAAGGACAACTTCCTTACACAAGTGATTGAGGAGCCAACAAGGAAAGGTGTCATGCTGGACTGTGAACCCACCAACAGGAAGGAGCTGGTGAAATACCAAGGCAGCTTTGGCTGCAGTGACCATGAGACAGTGAAGTTCAAGATGCTCAGGGCAGTGAGGAGGACATGCAGCAAGCTCACTGCAAACTCCCTGCCCTAAACTTCAGGAGAGCAGTGACGAGTGGTGTCCCTCAGGGGCTGATACCGGGGCCAACACTGTTCAACATCTTTGTAGGTGACGTGGACAGTGGGATTGAGTGCACTCTCAGCACGTTCGCTGACAACAGCCTGTGTGGTGTAGCTGACACACTGGAGGAAGGGTTGCCATCCACAGGGACCTGCACAGGTTTGAGAGGCAGGCTCATGCAAACCTCATGACGTTCAACAAGGAGAAGAACAAGGTTCTACACCTGGGTCATGGCAATCCCAGACACATGTACAGGCTGGGAGGAGAACTGATTGAGAGCAGCTGCTCATTGAGAGCAGCCCTGCGGAGAAGGACTTGGGGGTGATGGTTGATGAAAAGTTCAGCATGAGGTGGCACTCACAGCCCAGAAAGCCAAATGTGTCCTAGGCTACATCCAAAGCCGTGTGGCCAGCAGGGTGAGAGGAGATTCTGCTCTCGTGCATGTTCAAGGCTAGGATGGATATGGCCTTGATCAACCTGACCTACTGGGACATGTCCCTGTTCATGGCAGCGGGTATTGGGACTAGATGATTTTTAAGGTCCCTTCTACCCCTTAACATTCTGTGATTCATTTTATGATTCTCTGATTTAAAATTTACTACCTAGCTTTTAATTTAGTAGTAGCTAGTAATTATGTATTAAGAAATTACATAAAATACATTTTGTAAATCTCTTCATGCTATCTGTTTTACAGAAAATAAAATGTTGATACAATGCAGTTTTATGATTCCCCAGTAATTACATGGTGGGTTAGTAGCATGACTGACAATAAAATGCCAAAGCCCTAACTTTACAAGATCTATGCTCTCATCAATGGAAAAATCCTTCCATTCATATATTCGCAATCTTACAAGTACCCTTTTAAAAGTAAATAAATACTATCACTTTTGCTATTCAACAGGTACACTGTAGATTCAATATTCTGTTGCCCTTACTATATTTGTCATTCATTTAAAGAAATTCAAGTTTTTCAGGTAAAATCAGAAACATATGCAGGACTAAAAGGGACTATTACTGGAACTGTCAGTTCCAAGTATCAGGCAGGATTGAATAAAATTTACTTTGTATCTGAAATGAAAATACTTGGTTGGCAGAAGGCTTACACTATTCAGCATCTTACTGCATTGCTAAATCCTTCCCTCTAAAGTGCACCACAAACTTCAAAATCTGTTAAACTGCAACACCATGATGTGTGGCTGACACAGATAATAGCAACCCTGTGGGTGACAGTCAACTGACTGCTGTCACCCCACGGTAATGATTAACACAGGGGGAACCAAACCAAAGTCCCCTCAAAATGTCTTTAGCCACACACAAACAAAATCACATTAAATTTTGCAAAGACCTGGGGCTCTAGAAACTTCTATGAAATGAATTATGAAATAATTCTCTTGATTTTATGCATAGCATAGAGTGACTGTAGCTAAAAAACACATTCTTTCATGTATTTTGGTTCTAAGCCTGCAAAGCTATGTCTGTTCTCTTTACCGGAGATGTCTCAAGAGCACTAAAGTTTCTGCTAGTTAGTCCAGGCTCTTCCTCAATAAACAGCTGACAACTATCATGGACTAAATTCCTCTGAATTTAATCAACCTGTTCCAGCTGTTTATTCCAGGTATATTTAATCACTTCTATGCAACTACCATTGTATTTAATTTTTGTACATTTTCTATTTAATTTAATAGTCTTAATTAGAAGGTATGTTTTGAATCTGACTATGGTATTTGTATGGCATAAAGAAGTAAACCCATTTTGTCACATCTTTTGAGAATGTTACCTTTCTGGGTGCAGGTGAGGCAACAAAGGAATAAATCTGTAATAAGGAATGAGTGGGTAGGTTTGTCTAAGAGTTAACAATATCCTCCGTTGTTTGTAATACAGAAATGATAATTTGGTAAGGTATGTATCAGCAACCTGCTTTATGAAACATTAATATCCCTTAAATGAAATGGTCACAACAGGCTGCTTGTTTAATCTTGCTTACATTTTCAGTCTTGCCACTGACTTGTTCAACAAAGGACAAACTCTCACCATCCTAATTTCTCAGTTTTTCAGAGAGACAATACACTTCACCTCAACATAGCATCTGAAAGGCTGAAAAGCTACTGGAAAGGCTGTTTAGATCATTGAAGAAGCCTCCAGTATGAAACTAATGCCCTAAAAGGAATTTTTCATTCGACACATCGGTGTTCTCTATGTTGAGAGCTTTGTTGTATTTCCCTGTCAGTGGGTCTTCAGTGCTGATCTGAGAAACCAGTGGATGAGATGGCAGTTTAGACTGTAGGTATATGTGATCATCTGTTTCTTTGGAGAGACAGCTAACAAGAACTGGATTTGACATAGTTCTATCAAGACCGCAGCTTCTGTCAAGTGGATACCTGTCTATTAGAAACCAATATGACAGTATATGACTGTAAAATGAAGTACACACTAACTGTTGATCATTCAGTTCAATAGTTACACCCCCTCACCAAATTAATAGTAACTAGAACAAGCAGCTTTTCAAATTGATCTGTTCCCCAATTCCATTTTGTTATCAGGTTTTTCTACACCTTATGGGGAATTTGTTTCAATTAAATGTCAATGAAATTAGAACTTTTTGTCAGGTTTGGTGTTTTGTTCTTTTTAAGGCTGCATTAGAAATTTGGGATTGTACCTTAGTAATGTATTACCTGAACCCCTGTTTAACTTTACTAGCAATCAGTGAAAAGTGATAAATACATTCAGAAAAGGTTCAGTCGAGATGACTGGATTTTATTTTATCTGAATTTTGAACATTCTTAAGAGCACTGAAAGTATTCTCCTTTACAAGACAGCAATAGAAATTACACAATAGGAAAGACACCACGCTCTAGGGTATATTCAAACCTGCCTTATTTCCTCCCATTATTTTTTTTCTTCCCTTAGGCAAAAATGTCTACTTGTGATACAAAACATAATCTTTACAGATTATACCAAATGAAGAAAGAATTAGATTAATTAAATGTAAGTTAGTAGTGTAGTATTTGTAGTTGCAATTTCCTGGAAGCTTTTCCTTATTACATTTATTTATAAATTGATCAGCTTTGTTTAATTAACATGATATTCCCACAAAGCAACATAGAATAGAGACTTTACTCAGCCATGAATGTAGTTAATAAAGAAAGTTATTAATTAATGAGGTGAAGAATATTATTAGTTGATGAAGAAAGCAAGTTGATTTACTAGATTACTCTTTGTATTAATATCTCTTAGACAGACTAGATGCCTTCATACTAACTACAGATTAAGTATACCTGTATTTTCTTTGCATGTACAGAGCAAGCTTTTGTGAGTGTGAGGGAACACATGAGATTTTGCATTCAGTGGTGTACATGGCTAACTAGATGCAAAGAACAAGCATCCCTTAAGGTCTGCTTGCCAGTGGGGGTACCCAGATCAGAACTTAGACTCCATACGAGAAGTACAAAGAATGTTCATGCATGTGTACATTTACAGCTATACATAGATAAATGCTTAGCATCTCCAATGGTTTCTGTATTCACTTTTCCTGGATGACTCCACAGTCATTGTTTTACTTTAGTTAAAATAAGGAGGCTTCACATTAACTGTATGTTTCTACATCCCTGTTACACATAGCAAACACTACAAAACTAACTCACTAACAAATTTAAAAAAACACTTTGAATATTAGACCCTAAGGATTTAATGAGCAAAGTTTTCTATACAACGTGTGCAATGCTTTGTGCGTTAGCTGGAAGGAGAATAATAACAGTCATTTAAATTTTAAACTTAAGAGACAAGTAACCAATTTTGGGCACTTTTTTTTCCTTTTTAGTTTTGCTATTATGACCATACCCACATCCAAAATGTGACAGGCAGAATTCCAGATATTTTACAATACATTTCTGAATAAAACCTGACTATGATTAGAACACCCTGTACATTTCAAATCCTTTTAGGATGTGAACATCAGGAAACAATTTTTAAAGTGGCAGAGAGAAGTGGGTCTGGTTTTTTTTCTCTTCTTTCCAAATTGTCACTGACAAAAAAGTGGAAAATGAAACTATTTATTTTAAAGTTTATTTCCCATAAAACAGAGTACTATGTATATTTCTTTTCTTTACATAAAATGCCACACATCCATGATCACTCAGAAAAATACTTTACACGTCCCCTTCTCTGTGCAAGTGCTAATTACAGTGGCAAATTCAGCTGCACATGAAACAAATGTGCATAAACCTGTGAGGGGTGCCTTTGTATCTTGATCTGTGCTCTTTAAGAAGTCTGGCTGAATTCCTGGACAGGGATCTCTGGGAGAGAAAAGGACTGATAGCACAAGTGGCACATAAAAGTTGATAGTGGGTGAACAGGTAAAGTATGCTCTAGAAAGTAGTGGCTGAAGATTTAAGAGAGCTGAAGGAGTTACTGAGCAAACTAGGGTACTGTATTTTTCTCTAACCCGACCAGTTCAGACAGATTTCATCAATTCTTTCATGCCCCAGTACTGGCTTCAAATGTTGTCTCTATGTAACTAAAACGGAGGTGGACACATATCTCTGTGGAAACTCAGTTTCTGCTGAAGTCTGTATAAATCGTAGCTGAAAGCAAACACATGACCACGTCTTAGCTAAGAAGTCTGAGCAGTCCCATGGAACAGCACCATTGAGACAGGAAATCTGAAACCCAGCTGATACCTTCACTCAAAAGCATAAGATAATGAAGTAGGAATTAATTCAGGTAAATCCTATAACCTCTATTATACAGGAGACCAGACTAAACAGTCTTACTAGTCCCTTATGGCTTTAAAACCTATGTACTCAGGAGAACTGAGTCTCTTCATCTGCAACTGATTCACTGTACAACTGTATACTGCCTTTTCTGTTTCTCCATGTGACAACATGTATTATTCATGACTCTACAAAGACGCTGTTAATCAATGATGGCATGTTGTTCTAAACATTTTTAAGTAAAACAAAGATTTTTAAATAAATAGTAAGAATAGTGCATTACCAAAAAACACTTCAAGAACATAAGCCATGCATGATAAAAGAAGAAATTTAACCTTAAACTTTTCCACTTTTTTTACCAACTGTATTTTTTCCTACAGTAGGAAACTGGTAACAGGGAAACTCAATGGGACGGCCTTCAACCACTATACAAGTTAGCACTGAAACAGACACAGCTAAGTTAATTTTTACTAGACAGAGTCTCACCAACAGATGATTGCTGCATTACACATGTGTAAATTTTTTAAACAGTGGAGGTACAGGTAAGACAGCCTCCAGCACCAAGAACATTCAGGACTAGAAGTTCCCCTGACCAGCTGATCCACAACAGGACAGAAAGAAGCTTTCTCATATCCCCTAGTCCACACAAGAGCTACTGTGTTAATAGAACCTCTCTACCTCTGTACCGTCATAATCCGGAAAGCACTGATTTATAAATGGAAAAAAACACCCTAAAAATAATGGGGCAAAATCTATGAATTGAGAATGGCATTCCCACAGGAGCACTCAGTTAATTCTTAACACTCAGAGTTTTACATGAGAAAACTGCTTAGAAAACTGAAAACACTACTTTGACCTCTGGCAAAGGAAGGCTGTGACAAATAACTGTCTCTGACCTAACTGTTCCAGGTTTTTACTTTAGTAAGTAAACAGACCATTAAAGGTATTACCACAGATTTGTCAAACTCCACAATTTTTAGCCTTTTTGTCTAATAAGCTGTTTCATAATATCTTTCCACTTAAGGCTCTAACTTCCTTAAGTTTCTAAGTTTTCTTGTTTCCAAAAAGAAGTCTCACAGTGTAAAACATTTCTCCCCCATTAATAATACTATCTAAGTAATTTTTTTTCTCAATGGAAATCCATTGACAAAGGAGGATACATTTTTCTCCATGTACATGATGATAGACATGCACAGTGTAATTCAGGTGGGCTTGTTAAAACTTCTACTATTAGTACCAGTGTCATAGATCCTAACAAGACATACAATTTTGTTGTAGTGAAAGACAGTGTTCTGCAAGTGGACTGGAGTCACAAACAAATAAAAAGTGCCTATAGCTAGAAGTATGGTATAAATATTTCAGCACTAGAACTAAATATAGATTAAAGGATCTAATAGGTGTAAGATTCTTTTAACAAAAAAGCTTTCAACAGGAAAAAATGTAGCAGTAAAACACACAGACCTTATTGTTGTAGTACACTGCAGAGTCTAAGTTATGACAATAAATATATTAGGGGGAGGTAGATTGTATTAATAATAGCAACAAAATTCTTTTTTTTTTTGCCAGTAATAACCCTAAAGCAAAGCTCTTAAGTTTGCTTCATAGCTGTTGTTGCTTTCCAAATCTCTTTTCATCATTTATACTCTGATATGGTTTTTTTTCCCCAATTTAACTTAGTGTTGTGATGGAATCAATACAAAACTGCTCTTAACATATCTGTCTCTGACCTGTGTTTGTTTAAAGCTGTATCATTCATAATAGTGATCGATGGGTAATGCTATTCCTCTTTCTCCACAAAAAGCATGGAGCATAAAAAGTGCATATATTTTATGCCCAAGGTCAGGATAAAATTAATGGATAAGAGCTAGATAAAATGGAGTTCAAGCTGAATGGGCTGAGTGCTCTCTACAGGGTACAGCCAAGGCAGGCAGTACAAAGCCCATTATACTCAAATGTTCTTGAAGCATTTCAGAAGTGAAATTGTTTCCACAGGCTAATGCATAAAAGCACGAAGCTTTAACTTTTCTGTTTCACTAGCTAGATAGCCTACAGATATTGGGCAAGTGTTCCTATTCAGGATTTTATTTAGCATATTCCATTTATCAATCTTTACCTTAAGCTATAAACCCATTTGGTGTTTATGACTAAAGTTGTACAAGCTATGTTTATTTGTCATTAGTGAACTTTACTTCATAGACTTTTCTGTTCATGCTCTCCCAAGATCCCTGTCAAGATAACAAGTGAACAATACAGCCTTTAAAAAACAACCACAAATACAGAAAACCCCATGAAAATCAGAAAATTAAAGAATGGAATGAGTAAGTAAATGTGTAAACTATCACTATCAGATAGGGTTTAATAATCAAGAAATGATAGCATAAACACTTTTTTTTTTCTACAAATATAAATTAAAACTGGATTTCAATTCAACCAGAAGACCACAGGAAGAGTAGAAGAAATCACAAAAATTAAACTCTGTTAGAGCATTAGCTACTCTACTATTATGGACTTAGCTACCTAGTATTTTCCTTCCTCACCATGGTTATTCTCTCTAACAAAACCCTCCCTTATGTCAAGAAACTTGCTCCATTATTAGAAGAGCAAACTTCACACAGGGTACACACTTCATGTGAATGAAGTATGTGGGAAGCAGCTGAATAGAGACACATGACACAGGTTCTGCAAAATACAGTGTAGCTATTTTAAGAAATAATGTAGTCATGCCATGTGCATTTATTAAAAATACTGTCCTGGGGTTTTATCTGAACATGTTTCAGTGTTCATGCCCTTCATATAATCTAAGGTTAAGAGAAAATGAAAGCAAGAGCAGCTGAGCATAGATGTACAATGAGAACAGCACTACTGACCATATCATTGTTTTTATCTGTTAATAATTTCCTGGAAAAAGATCAAGGTAAAAATACAACACTGAGCACCAGATTATATAACGGAGGTATTCAGAAAGAAGATGAATTAAAACATGGCACTATTTTCCCACAGCCTGTGCCATTAGTCCTTGCTGCTGATACTCTGCTAAAGCACCTTAGCTTCTAGTGCAAAGATAGGAATATGAGGTTGCCAATTACCTATATAACTAACTGTATGCCTTGTTATTTATGTCCAATAAAATCCCACACTGTACTGCTGAAATAAAATTAAGATGGAAAAGCCTGTAAACAGTCCAGTATTGAAAAAGCAGGCTAAGATAGCCTTCCCTATTTAAAAAAAAAAAAAAAAAGGAGGGTGGGGGGAACCTCAGCAACATCTGTGTGCTGCTTTTGGCCAGGATAGACTTAATTTTCTTCACAGTGGCTGGTATGGGGATGTGTTTTGGATTTGTGCTGAAAATAGAGTTGATAATACAGAGATGTTTTTGTTATTACTGAGCATCACTTGCATAGTGTCAATGCCTGCTTCTTGTACTGTTCCACCGGTGAGGAGACTGGGCGTGCGCAAGAAGTTGGGAGGAGACACAGCCAGGACAGCTGACTCCAACTGACCACAGGGATGTTCCAGTATATAAAGCTGGCGGCAGAAAAAGGAAGAGGGATGACCTTGGGAGTAATTGTGTTTGTCTTCATAAGGCACCATCACACATGACAGAGTCCTGCTTTTTTGAGGATGGCTGAACACCTGCCTGCCCATTGGGAGGAGGGAATTAATGCCTTGATTTCTTTTGTTTATGTGCATGGCTTTTGCTTTTCCTATTAAACTGTGTTTGTCACAACACCTAAGTTTTCTCACTTTTACTCTTGCGATTGTCTCACCCATCCCACCAGTGGAGGAATGAGCAAGCAGCTGTGTAGGGCTTAGATGCTGGCTGGGGTTAAATCATGACACCAAAAACCCCAAAATGCAAACAAAGAGGCAAATTCTGTAACTGCAGAGATCGCACTATGAGATATGCATGTCAAATCCTCAGTACTATGGCACTTCATCCAAGTATTTTAGCAGGATATAACTGCATAACATTCAGCAGCCTTCACTGCTGTTATATCGGGCTGCCCATCTCAAACACGCAAATAATATATTTCTATACTTGGTGGTGGGATGCTTTATTGTATCGAGGCAGAGATGGTTTTGTTCTGCCAAAGTGCAGGCTTAAGTTTATCAGATTCAGACACATATTTATGAACAGCATTTTATTTTATGTCAAAATGTATTTATGTTCCTTTTTTGGTCAGTTTTTGGTCTGTGCTTCGACTGCTTGCTAAGGTTAACTGCAGGGCAAAATAAAGTGCTAATGATGCAGCTGAACTTTAGCCTTGGAATTCTGGATTATTTCTGAATCTCTTAAGAAATCAGAAGGTCAGAATGGGATGATACACTCATGTTTCTCGCTGATGTGAATTGGTCTCAGAGTTCATTTAAGCAATCTGTTTTACTGTTTATAAATTAAACATTTTCAGCAGGCCTCTAAATACTGAAAACCGAATGGATTGACATATAGCTTCCAGACTACAATCAGCTGTGCCTTCTTTACATTACAAGGCCATTATTTTGCTACATTTTATTTATGCCAAGGATTTAGTGGTAATTGCTTATTACAGTGATTAAATCTCAATAAGCCAAATAAAAATATTGTATCAGTTGACTTTGGTATTTGCATTACTGAAAATAATTTTAAACATTCTAATTGTTTAATCTCTGTTTTCCCTGAGAAATATTGTAAAAACAATGCTAAGGTGTTCTTCACAATGTTACAGAACCATGCTGTGCTCTTCAATGCATGATGATGACTCTTAGACAAGAGCCTTAGGGCAAATTTAATTTTCCTAGAACAAGAAGCTTTCACCAAATCTTGTGGATTTCACTCACTGCAAGGAGAAGCCAGGAAAACTATTCTGGATTCAGTTTTTCATGAATCAATTCATTTTCACCAGAGAAGTATGCAACATCTAAGGCCAGACCATAAAACAGTCATAAGGCAACCATTTCTAGAATACATAATGAAAGTAAAGAACTGATACAAGAAACTAGAAATAATGTGATTCCACACTATGGTGCAGGCAAGAAAGGCATGCAGCTCTGGAGGACCTTAACTACAGTCTTGAGAGCTATTCCTTCAACTGACAACTTAGGATGAAATAAATGTGTTCAAAATACTTTCTGAAAACTAACTTAGGATGACAGAATTTAAATGCATGCAAAGTAAGTCAATATATAATTTCATAAAAGAATGCCATTAACAGGAACTGTATAATTCTTTACATTTCTGAGAAATTTATTTAGATAATGAGCATTATAGTATATTTTCTTGTTCATTTAATTAACAATAAGTAAGGGTATTGCCCTCGCATGAGAACTTCATAACTACAAGCTTTTCTAATTCCACCAAACCCAGTTATCTTTTCCACTCCAGGCTTTGATTGGCAGCACCTCCCAACAGGTATTGAGCTAAATAATTCCACAGATCTTCCTCCACCAATTTCACTTCAGCAGTTCTCTGTTGTAGTAAATGTAAATAAGGGAGGTAATCCGGAAGTGGAAATATTGTTTATACAGTGTCTCAGATGCAAGAAGTGTCTCATTCAAATAAATAGATTTGTATATATTTAGCAATCTATCCAATCACAGTTTAAATCTCTTGTCTGAACAAACAAATTTTTACTAAAGTAAAAGTTAGATGTAAATGAGTTCACAATATTTTTACGTTCTTTTCCATTATCTTAGTGTCTAGGTTACAGTGTAAGATGTAACCAAAAGCATGTATCCTATCACCATCTTCATAAGCTGTTGCAGCAGGTAACAGTGTTCGTTATCTGCTCACTGGTTTGCTTTAAAACGTGCACTTAGAATCATAGAATGTTAAGGGTATGGAATGGACCACAAAGACCTTCTAGTCCCAATCCCCATCATGAGAAGGGACACATCCCACTACACCAGGGATGCTCTAAGTCCCATCTAACCTAAGTTTGAACACTGCTAGGGTTGGGGAATCCATGACCTCCAGAGCACCTTGTTTCAGTGCCTCACCACCCTCACAGTAAAGAATTCCTTCCTAATATCATATCTAAATTTCCCCTCTTACCATTCGAAGCCATTTCCACTTGTCCTATCACTGAAGTTCCTGATGAAGAATCCCTCTCTACCTTCCCTGTAGGCCCCCTTTGGATACTAGAAGGTTGCTGTGAGGTCTCCAAACAACCTTCTCTTCTCCTGGTGGAAGAGACCCAACTTCCTCAGCCTGTCTTTGTAGGGGAGGTGCTCCAGTCCTTTTATCAAGCTCGTGCCCTTTCTCTGGACTCGTTCCAACAGTTTCTTGTCCTTCCTGTGCTGGGACCCCAGAGCTGGATGCAGCACTGCAGGTGGGGTCTCACCAGAGCAGAGCAGAGGGGCAGAATCCCCTCCCTGGCCCTGCTGCCCACGCTGCTTTGGATGCAGCCCAGGATTAGGTTGGCTTTCTGGGCTGCAAGCACACGCTGCCGGCTCATTATTCATGAACCACTTGAACTACTTTTGCTTGCTGAACACACTTGTCAGGTGACAGTGTATGTCACCTGACAAACAGTCACCTGACAGTGTTTGTCAGGTGACAAACACTGAAAGACCTCAGACTTTGATTCACACAAGGTGTCATTTCAGTACTGTAGGTTTGTATTAGGCACTTTTCATGTATGCTAGAAAGAAGAGCTTTCCCTTGGAGCTATAGTACACTGATGACCCATGGTTTGTTCATCAAAGGCTATTATAATTGACTCTTATTATATCAAACTCTTTCATGCAGGCAGAGCCACTTACACACAGATTGATTTCTCTTTTCAAAACTCATACACTCTAATTTTTAAATAACCAAGATTATTTTTTTCCCATGTAGAGAAGACAGAGTGATAGAAAAGAAACAACACAAAAGTAGAAATATTCTGACTAGCATCACTTTGACAAAATTGCTTCCAAAGATGTTACAGGAGGTCTTTACAGGGAGGTGTGTAAGCAATTTAAAGAAATAACTGTGTTTGTATGGCAAACAGAGCAACTGTACAGTTACTGAGGTGTTGCCTGTGTCAGTCATGCTGTTAGAGGTTAACTCCTCATAATATACAACAGGGATAATAAACATTATCAACCTCCTCGAACACAACCATCTCTCTTCTCTGCACTACAATGTCAGAACAAGGGGAAGATCCTGACTACTCACCATCTTTTACCCTTTCCTTAGTGATTTTGTTTCTGTAGATTTGTTCTTACTATTGCATGTGACCCAAGCTGCTGAAATCCAGTCTTGTCCTCAGAGAGAAGAGCAACAAATGACTGACCATTGATCCTGAAACTGGTTTGCTAAAGTAAATGGGAATAGGTAGTCAACCATGGCTTTAACATACATATAAAAAGCCTAAACTCATGCACCTTTAAAGAAATAACAAGTAATTACAATCGCAAAAATCCTATCAATAAACTATCAATTAAAACAAGTCCAACTCAATTTTTCATTGTTGTCTAACACTGAAGTGAGGGCAGGAATACCAGCATAAATTACTCACAAGCTTACATCCTGTAAATTTATTTCTGAGCTCTGTTTCCTAAATAATTCTGTTATTTTTGATGTAGGAAACCATAACAAAATACCAGATGACCAACCTAGAAATCTCATACACATGAAATCACTAAAAGAAAAGGTGGGCATATATTTCCTTAATGGTGTGTACAACCACCAGAGTCTAAGAGCAATTTAAGAAATTTAATTCCCACGGAAATGTTTTAACACTTCAAAGAGAGCAGCCTCCCTTTTCACGGGTATCAAAGCTTTCAGAATTCTGTGAATACATGTAAGATTTAATGTAAACCCAAGCCAAAGCTTTGGGAAATCTATGAATCCCTGCAAAATTCAGTTTTTACTTCAGAGAAATTATTTTGAAGCTTTTGAAGATATAAAGAAAAAACTGCACAGGTAACTACAATGTAATAAAACTTTAATAAAGTAACAAAACCATAAAACCTGTAAATTAAAATGTTGGTTTTAAAAATTCTTTCTTTTTAAGAAAAGCTCAATTTTTTCAGACAATCCCTGATTGAATCAGATAGTCAATACTGACTATGTGTTGTAGGGAAAGCAAGGTGTGAAAAGTCCAAAGAACCTAACATTTTAATTTAAATGGATTTTAACACATGGGCCATAGAGATAGACAGACAGACACACATAAACTGAAAGAGGTCTGAAGTGAACATAAAGTTGCCTCACTGTGGGAACTTTAATACTATGCTGAAGAAAGTGGATTAATGTCAACAAAGTCAGCAAGGCTAGTCCCAGTCATTTAATACTCTAATTTACTCTCTGGTAACGTACTGTCTTTCATTTATCTGGACAGTTGCATGAGCCACTTTTAAGCATCTACTGCTGAGTATCAGCTGCTACTACTAGAAGTAGTATCTTTATTCAATTATGAGTAGCTGAGAAAATCTCCTGAAGTGGTTCTATTTCTCTGTATGCTTTTTAACATTTCTCATTTATATATTTTATGAAAAAAATCATTTAAGTCTGAATTAGCATCTTGGAAGAAGGCACTGAGAAGACACACCCAAGACAGATGGTACAGTGAAGGAGGCAGCAGACAAATCTTTGTTCAGTGCTAGAGAAATTTTGTGCTTACATCAAGAGGACTCTGGTCATAGCTTTCACATACATCACAGTAAGGTATATACAGTACCTCTATCTGCCTGTAGTTAAAAGTCTGTAAAAACTGTACTACTTTAAAAAAAGTCAGATCAAAATTATAGCCTGCTAAACAAGAATCCTCTCAATGATTATGCGATACATTTTCTTCTCCACAATTGCTATGAGAAAGATAACCATACACTTAGACGTGACTTCTGTTCTCAATATTTGCCTTAGCTGGTGTACTTCTGTTATCTTCAAGAACTCACTCCCAATTTACCATTAAACTCCAATGCAAAGAAGACTTATACTATCAAGGATATTTTATGAGACATGCACTAGCTCACATAACTCTTCCTCTCTTGTGGTAGGTTAGCTTTGGCAAACAGCTGAACTCCCACCCAGCCACTCACTCCCTCACAGTCCTTCCTTACCACTTAGGACATGGGGAGAAAACAGGTTGAATGAGCTGGGTCAAGCTGAAGGCAAGGAGATTGTTCAACAGCTTCTCTAGTGGGCAAAACAGGCACAAGAAAAATTAATGAAATTTTGTGCTGATTAAAACAGGTCTGCATAGTGAGCATCAAACACAAAAATTAAAACACGTTTCTTCTTCCTGTCCCCACAAGCAGTACTGTGGATGTCTGCTCTGCCATGGAGCTCCTCTTTTTCTACCCTAGCTGTTCCCTGTGTTGTTTCCCACTCTGCCTTTGTTCCCTTCTCCTCTGCCTGTATAGTATTTTTGTTTTTCCTTAAATATGTTTTCATAAGAGGTGCCACCAGCTCCACTGACAGGCTCAGCTGTGTCCTGCGGCAGATCTGTTGCAGAGCTAGCTGGAACCAGCTGTGTCTGGCACTGGTCTTTTCTTGCCACCCGCTGCCAAAACCTCACTGGATTCACTCAAAACACTTCTATATTTATACTGCAACTCAATTTCTAATTTAACATGACTAACCTGAATTACGAAATCCAAAATTTAGCAAATTGTGGAAAATGGTGAAACACAGTTTTATTTTATCAGCATCTGGGCCATAGCAAGTGACATGGTTTTAATTTTGTTGCAGGTGGTCAAGAAAAATCTTAGCATTTAGGCCATCTTTCAAACAACATGAATTTAGAAGGACATGGCTTCTAGTCACACCCTGATACTGTAGATTTTCATGCAGTTTAAACAAGGGCTATATTTTGCATCTTTGTAATTTGAACTATGTGAAATAAATATTCTGGTATGCAAACCATCACATCTATGCACCATGTCTCAAACTTGTATTTTCATAACATAAGTTATACACGCACCAACATTGTATTTTTCCTTTGTTCCATTAATAAATAATATTTCACTTAATACCTTAAAAATGTTTGTAAGAAACACAAACTACGTTTAATTGAAGGTTCCTTCAAGCTAATCCAAAGACTGCAAATAATGGGAAATCAAAAAAGAAAAAATCCTGAAAAATAAATTTTGTAAATATATGATGGTGTTTCTTTTTTCATTGAGGTGCATTTGCAAAGGCAACAAAAATAAGGCCATTATATGGTGCATATTACATTATCTAAAAACTAGTAGTATTTTTAATGAAGAACACTGGCTGGTTTATCACCATTTAAAAGATAAGCAAGTAAGCTAGCAATCCAGTATGTAATATTCAGTTATGGCTCATCAGTTTGATTAAAAGTAATGTTAAAATGAAAACTACAAAATCTCAATGTCAGTAGAGAAGCAATTTTTATAAACTTTCTTGAGATAAAGATTTAAAATCTGGTATGAAAGAGATGCAGTAATAAGAACTGGAACACTGTTTGCTTAGCATCTGAATCTACAAAACACCTACACATCCATTTTCCTTTAAAAATGTAAGTAATCCCACCCCTGTTCAGCTCAGATACATAGGTCCATGCTCAGCTGAATGGGCAAGGAAGGGATAAACCACCTGAGAGGCATTTTTGTTCAAAAAGGCTTTGCTTATAAAAATTATGGCATTAGGTATGGTGAGAAAAATGGGAGAAAATTCAATTTCTCTCCATGTAACATCTGAAACAGAGTCTTTGCAAAGCACTTGAGAGGAGCAGCTAACTACCACAAGGCACACGTAGCTGCAAACAAGCCTGGTGAGGCAGGCACGGGGCACAGCTGGTCTGTTGCTGACTCTGCTGACAACCTCTGCATGTGCAGCAGAAGCAGTGTCAGAGCACTGTCCAACCCAGATCATATGGCCACCAAGCTCACCTGTCCTGTCTGAGGTTGGCATCTGGGACAGCTCACTATCCGTATGGTGTGCTTTCCTCTTCTTTAATGCATTCACTTTCCACCTTTCACGGTCATAAACCATCATATTATCCCTTACAAGAATGGCTTTAGTCAGGGAAGAAAAGTGACACTAAGTCTGCTTACATTTTCTTAGTCCACCATTCCTTGTTTCCTTTGCCACAATGGGACATGGATCTGACTTTTTCTTTTTGAGCCTCCCTGGCAAGTACATTACACACAGTCTCGTCTATGCAGAGACCTTTTTCTAGCACAAAGGGTTAGAAAAAATTGTAAAATATGTTTCATTCAAATGGATCCAATTGATACTTTCCTAGGCTGCTGTTTTCTACTTCCAAACCCAGACTTTTGTCCTTTCAGGAGAATGGTCAGGGTCTAACATTGCTTTATGACAGGGAATTTTAGCCATATATATTTAATAAAAGTGACACCTGTTAGTAAACATGTTTTTTGTAGTCCTTATACTTACTTATTTATTTCATACAATGCATATGAAATAAATGCATTGACTGAGAGGCAAAATAAAATGGAAATGGGTGAATACTGTAGTCCAGTGATGTTTATATGGTTCTGCTACTAACAGGCTCCCAATATGGTTTGCAAGGCTTGAGCTCTGAGGCTTGCTCTGCCTAAACGTGCTTGTGGATTCATTTTCATGTTTTTAGCTGCAACAGAAACTTTTCTTCCGAGAGGTGGCTATCTCTAACTTGGGTCACCTTTACTTACCTATTGGATGTTACGGCTGAAGTTTTTATAGTAATAGAGAGAGGTTACTTTGTGCAGAATAAGGTATTTTTGACCCTAATGCCCTGGTATACATGGGCTTGAGATGACAGGAGAGGCTTTGGAGACATTGCGCAAATGAGCACCATGGGACTGTCAAAAAAGAGGCCCAGCCTGGCACTGATTCTCCAATGCTCTGATGCTCATTTAAATTGCTGGGCAACAAAGGGAAGACGGAAATAGCACCTGGTATACACAAAAGGCACAGTATGTAATAAAATCATATGTAACATCAACCTGCACATTTGTGAAGAAACAGCAAAGTGTAAAACTGTGCTAGCAGACATAAAAATTACTCTAAGTGGATCCTAGAGGGACAAAGAAGGGTCAACATGAGCACTGCATTTCTCAGACTTTAGGTGATTAGAAATTGCTGTACAGCCTGTACTACCAGACTGAAGCCATCAACCCCAAGACCCCAGAGGAGCACTGAAAATATGAGCACAACACCAGAAAAGGGGAAATACCAGGAACTGTTTTAGTAAAAGATTTAACTGTATGATTATGTTTTAGAATTTTTGGTATGACAGTATTTGGGCTTGTGGTTTCTTTGTCACTCTGTCCTTTAATTCAACTTGTTTTACAATACTTACAATTTAAATTATACTAACAGCAAATTACTGTATTTACATAAAATATCCTTTTCACATAAAAGACCCTGACCTTTCTCTTGAAAGGACACATGTACATGGATAAAGCAGAAAAGAGTGACCTAGGAAAATATTAGTAGAATTTGTTCTGAATACATTTGAATAGAACACATTTTGAAAACTAAAATAATAATAATTCTTTGTTGTCTTTGGTGATAAAAAGCAAGTTCACCAAAAGAGCATACACAGTGGCCCAAACATGCTTCTGGATTGCCTGAGGAGAGCCAAGGATCACAGTAAGACATTAACAAATGTTTGTATGTTTTATCAAATTTAACAGGTGTTTTTTCTATTAAAAATGCAGGAAGAGTGTTAATGATATAGAAATATGAGAAAAAAAGTAATGAATTTTCCATGCCTTTCATGTTCTTCACCCTGCTTTTTTATTTTTACTTATATATAAATGTATAACATCTCTAAATATAATGACCCTTTAATCCAACCTCTGAACAAATCTCATGATGATGTACTCCCTAGAAAGAAACACAGAATTGTACAATATCCTGACTTAACAGGATCCACAGGGATCATTGAGTCCAACTCGCGACCCTGAACAGGACACCCCAAGACTCACACCCTGTGCCTGAGAGCACTGTCCAAACACTTCCTGAACTCTCGCAGGCTGGTGCTGTGACCTCATCCCTGGGGAGCTGCTCCAGTGCCCAACCACGCTCTGGGTGAAAATTCCGATGTCCAACCTAAACCTCCCCTGACACAGCTTCAGGCCATTCCCTCAAGTTCTGCCATTGGTCACTGCAGGGAAGAGATCAGTGTCTGCCCCTCGTCTTGCCCTAATGAGGAAGTTGTAACTGCAGTGAGGTCTCCCCTCAGCCTCCTCCTGGCTGAACAGAAGCGACCCCTGCATCCTGTTCAGGGACAAGTAAACTTGCATCTTATCACAAGGAGTTACATTTCTTCACTTGGGCAAAAAGAGGTTGAAAGTACAGTTTAGAAATCCAACAACCCTCTGTATTTTCCAAATCCAGTCACAAAGCAAATAAAACCAAACTGGGAGAAATCTATACCATAACACAGTAACTCATCAGCCAACTCAAAACAAATAAGGGGTTCCTCACAGGTTACAGCTGCTTCTTTAGTCTATAAAAGCACACTTCATAGTGAGCAAATTTATTCTGTTTCTAGATGTGCTAAACCTCAGTCTTAGCCCAGATGTAACTTGACACCTGTGATGTAACTGGCACATGCTACAGAATGTCAAAGAATGCACTGTGCAAAGCTATCTTCAACCTGAAACATATTCCTACTAGATTCAGATTTCTTCTCTATGAGGAAAGGATTTAATTTTTAAAATACTGGAAGTATACCAAATAACCACCTCACCTCTCACGAGCAGAGCTGCTCCCAGGATACTATATACGATGGAGGAAAGATCTCCGTGATAGGAGAAAGGTGACAGCAGGAGAATACATTTACATGCTTACAGTAAGCAGCTTTTTAGGAGAAACTTTTTTCATTAGCATGAATGGTATGTATATAGCAAGAAACAGCTATTTAATATTCTGCTTTCCATGTGCAAAAGTCCTCAGACGGCTTTTAATTTTAGAGTTTATTTCCATTTCATGCTGTGACCCCTGTGACCACACATCTCTCACCAATACATATGATGTTTTTACATGTAGAACTCTTTCCATCACTCTCCTTCCCTCCAGGATTACAAGCTATTCCATTATGCTCGTTCTTTTTCACAAGCAAATAATGTCATAGAAATGTCCTTTCATCTCCTCTCTTCCTCCTGCTCCTCCAAGGCAGGTTTTTTCCCCTCAAAATTTCTAAGTAAGTCTAAAGAAATGGTCTCATTTCTCTGTGACACTTAAATCTGTATTTTAATTATAATTCTTAATAGAAAACGACTACACTGCCAAAAAGTACTCAGAATAATGCATGTGTATATTAAACTGTATCTACAGCTACCATAGAACAGTTATTAGCCTTGTGTGAAATAGCACTAGACAACATAGGTTTTACTGTGATCAATAAAAGTTTTTATTCATTATGTGATACAGCAGAAGCCATCATTTTTAACTAGCCTGACTTTCTGCAGTGTTGAGACAGCTGTTGTGGATAAGATCAAATACGGAGCTTTCCTGTGTATTTCAGACTTTTTCTTTGCACCTTTTTTGTCCTTTTTAGAATAGGATGACAAGTTTATCTGTAAAATAGATATTATGCTTAGTAACATTGTACTGTCAGCATATGATTAAAACCAGAGGATTATTCTCTCTAGCACTTCCATAAAAGGCTTTAACTCCTAAGTCTAGTAATACATAAGATTTAGGCTTCCTGAACAGTTCAAATATTTTTTTTGAAATATAGTAAATGGGAAAAACTCTCCAAACTTTTAGTTGTGCTGTACTGAATACTCACATGAAGATTATTATTGAACTAGAGGGAAAAAAATAAATTATATATAGTACAGACTGACATCTGTTGATGACTGCATCACTGACTTCAGTGTTACTGGTGTCCTGGGCTGATGTTACC
>VZTH01015882.1:0-87937 GCA_013397815.1 Aleadryas rufinucha
CTGGCCCCAATACTGAGCCTTGGAAAGCCCCACTGGTGCCTGGCCAGCTGCATGGGGCACCATTCACCACCACAGGGTGTGGCTGTAGATGTTTTACCCAAGGTAAACCAAGGAAGTTTTTCTTGTCCAAAGTTTCCCTGGACTGTAGCCAGCAGCAAATCCTTCAGTGTCTTCTGCTGGATCGGGCTTTAATTGAAAGGATAAAAATTAATGTGGGAAGCTTTTTCTGTCTTCTTATAACAGTTGTATAAAGCCAACTCCCTATCTCATTAACTGCCTTAAGTTACAATATAAATACAAATATTTGAGGGTGGAAGGTTATTATCTTCTCCCTTCCTGACATAAGTAGATTGCATGGTACATCACTGTCCACTGGAAGCACTAACGTTATTGTGGAGGAAATTAATTGCTTAATTCCACTCTCTAAGCTGCCAGCTAATTAGCAGAATAGCACTAAGCATTAGTTACCAGCTCTACAGTATTTCTTTGAAGTGCTGCTCACTTTGTTCATTTTCTATGAAGTCATAGCTACTCTCAAGAATAAACTCTCAGCATCAAATGGCATTTAAGAATTTAAGCATAATTGGAGGTATTTCAGATTTCATATCAACCAAAATGTTCATTCAAATTATCCTAATCCCAAGATTAATTGTACTTCTAGAAAATGTTTCAGTGTATAAACACAGTATAGATACATAATGCAAAGGGTAAATTACCCTGTGGTCTCCAAGGAAAACGTGGAATTCCTTTGGATTACACAGAGTATTTCATCAAATACCAAAAGTTCAAGGAATTCTATGATATGACTCATAAACTTACCTTTCATTGGAGAATACTGTTAATAGTACCAAAATAACACAGTTAATTCTCTGGGATGTAACCACCACGTGTTGATTTCTCTTCTTCAGTTCTCCTCCAGTTCACTGCTGTCTTTCCAGCATTGCTGTGAGACTTTGAATGACAAAAAGGCTCTATAATCTCAGCAAAAGTTCCCCAGCACATCCACCAACAATATAGATCATCAGATGTGAGCCCATGTGCACACTTTTCCTGCTGTGGATAGGACTGGCAAAAGTTATGCTGAAAAACAAATAGAAAAAGATTGATAAAAGTCTGTATAGTTATTGTAGAACCAAAATGGGTTCAGATCAACTCACATCATCTCCATTTCAAACTGGTATCAAGTCAGGAGAACTGAAATTCAAATTCCATTTTCACATTTTAAAAACTTACAAATAATTTCATCTCTACAGTGTTTGTTTCTTCCATGCCTTATATTTCAAAAACATCAATATGCTTGCTTTCTTCTTCCTGTATACTGGAAACTATTTTATATAAAGCGTTGAAATTTTCTCAAAATATCTGTAAACTTTGGTCCACTGATGTTTTTATGTTTTTATTTACTGTATCTGAACAGAGCATGCATGCTAAGGGGCACCTGACTGTGAATTATGGAATGGTTTGGGTTGGAAAGGACCTTAGAGCCCTGCTCATCCCACTCTGCCATGGGCAGGAGCACCCTCCACTATCCCAGGCTGCTCCAAACCCCATCTAGCCTGGCTTTAAACACTTCCAGGGATGCGGCAGCCACAGCTTCTCTGGGCAGCCTGTGCCAGCATTCTAAAATAAGGTCACTAACTACCAGTTTAGTTTTGTCATAGCCTTGTGACTGTCAGTGCCCCAGGGCTGAGAGGATGGTTGGAAAACTTCAAGAAAAAGAACCCAGCCTGGAAGATGACATGGCGTGTCTGTGCTTGTCATCTGTCAGGACCATAATCTTAGTTTATGTATAGAATCTGTTAATTAGAGCTGTAATGAACTGTTCAGTTCACTTTGTTCATGCAGTAGCTTGCAGACTTAGAGACAAAAGCCAGTTCCTGAAGACCCAGGGGACTAATTAAGTACACAGTGTTTCAAGGAATTAACATCCTACTCTGATGTTTTCAGTGACAGTAAGTATATTATGCTGTCATTGCCCTGCCCCAGGGTGTCCTCAGGACAGGTTTTTTGAACACTCTTATTCTTGCAATCTGTTTTATCATTTAACCAACACAAATGTCAGGGATTCTTTAGTGAATTTTTCGAATAAATCTGTAGGAAAACTTGTTCTTCCCAAAGAAGTCACTGCCAAGTTTCCATGACCCAAGCTCTGATCCTTAAAATGAATTATTTGTGTATGAATTTAAACTAAATAGACCTATTGGCAGAAGAGATTTTTTTTTGCAAAGGATTGATGCTGGTTGGATCTGTGGAGTTTAAAAGACCAGCTAAACATCTTATTGCATACTGACAATTGTCCTTTTGATCTTACACCTTTGCGAGTGGTGTATTTAATATTTCAACTAGCAAAATAAAAAGTAGCAAAAAGTGCCAAAACTCCAGCTCTTTTGTCAGTTAAATAACATTTAGGAATGTGGCTTTGGTTTTCCTTATCATTTGACTGTCTTGGTGCTCTGAGGCAAGGATGGTCATGTTATCTGAGCCAGATGAAAACGAGGAGGAAGACCACCATGTGCCACTTGCAAACTGAACTCTGAGCCTCGGTAAAATGTGGCAGCATAAAGCACAGTGACAGTAAAAAATATGCACCTGCTTTTTTAAACAAGCAGTAAGTTATCAGAGGAATTTCTAATCTGGAAGAACAGATCAGAGCCATCTTTAAGAAAGTGCCCAAAAGTAACAAAATGTAAAGTAATTCAGAGGCAGTAGCAAGAGTGCATCATTTCATTTCATTTCATTTCATTTCATTTCATTTCATTTCATTTCATTTCATTTCATTTCATTTCATTTCATTTCTAGTGAGTTAGTTCCTTTAAGCATCATGAGATGGCATTAGGAAGGCATAACTTCACGTCTTGTTGGTGGGTGGTCAGTTTATCCGTGTGTTTCCCTGCTCTTCTGCAGGGAAGCAGAGATTTCTGCATCTTTCCCTCCCTTTTTAGTCAGCAAAGTAAACTGTCTGATTTCAGAAGGTGACATGATTTTGCAGCCTTGGAAAGGTTATCAGAGAATCCCAGGATGGGTCAGGCTGGAAGGGACCACAGTGGGTCACTGGTGCCACCTCCCTGCTCCAGCAGGCCCATCCCAGAGCACACAGCACAGGATTGTGTCCAGAGGGNCTGATTGGAGCCTTGCTTGCTCCTGGTACTTTCACTGGCAATATGAATTGAAGGATTCAGGATGCGTCACCTTTTTGTCCAGATGTTATCAAAATTTACAACCAGACCTTCCTGGTTGCCTCCAGCCAGTTGCAGGCTTGTTCCTGGGAGTGCAAAAGTTCAGTTTTAGAAATTCACTCACGTAGAGACCATTATCAGCTGCCTGTCAGCACTCCCAGTTTAATTCATCTTTTTTCTACCTCAGAGACCCAGTCCTGAGAAAACACAGTACTCCAGCCTACTGAAATTGGCTCTGATCTCTTCTCTTTTGACTTGTATCACCATAAATCAGACTTGCAAAGACCTATAATATGACTAGGGCTTCTGTGTAATGTCCTCTTCCCAGCTTTTAATAATAACACCTCTTATGTGTTCTTCACTGAGATTGTCAGGAATCCCCAGAGCAAAGATGTCTGGGAAGCAGGAGAGCCTCACAGGGCACAGTCCCTGCCTGGTGGGCTCGTGGTGCTGGAGTGCATTTTTGGGAAAGCCTTCTCTAAATATTGCATCATAAGCCTCTATTTAATGTTAGGTATTATCAAGCATTTGTGTATTGAATTTCTACAGAGAACAGGCTGAGCCTGAATGTAGTTTGATTTTCTAACTTTCCCTTAGGATCACCGAGTAACTGACTTCATTTTGACACAGTTTAAATGCATTGGCTCCCTTCTAGCCTCCTTTTCCAGACTGTCCCTGTTAAAAAAGGGTTCAGCTCTGTGCTGTACAACTAATAAATGCTATTCAATAATAATCTTTATTCTTCAAACATGATTTCATAACAAATAGGATTGTTGAGAAGCAGCAGCCTAATTAATGTTCCTAGCCACTTTCCTTTATTTTTGCTTCTTAGAGAAATCAGTAACCTTCAGAACAGAAGAATTTGCTGCACAAATGGAACAGTAGGAATTTGGAAAGCATATCTCAAAAGATTTTTTTTAAATTTCCTTGCTGTTCAAAAGTGTTAGTGCAGACTCATTTTTGCGACCCACTGACTATAAAATGCATGTGTGCATATGCATTTCTGGGATATACAGCTAATTTATCTCCCTGGAAATATTTGGCTGTTAAGATAATAGAGTTTAAATTTCTCTTGAGGTGTGAGACCTGCCATTTCTCTCTAGTTCACACAGATAAGCTTTAAAGATGACTTTGGTTTATGTTTTTTTAGATATGTTTATCTTTTTATTTAAACATACTCTGCTGGGAACCTAATTGCCAATAGAGGGAGAACTCTTAAATACATTTTAAGCTGTTTTGTCCTGCCACATCTGATAAATTAAACAAATCCTTACTAGAATATACTGTAATATTTACTATCTCTTCCTATTTTAATTTATTATGGACAGAAGAAATTGCACTTACATCCTAATTTTTCTGTTTGTCCTTGTGGGAACTAACAATTTGAGGAAAAAAAAATCCTTCTCAAAGCTTAAGTGGACATAAATGGATGTAAGGACAAGGAAAGTGTGTAGGAAATGTGGCTGGGAAGTCCCTCCAGCAGCTGGCAGAGCCACATGTTTGGAAGGCATAGTGTAAATAAATGCTTTAGAGAAGTTGAAATAAATTTCCCATTGACCTTATGGCCAGGATTTCACCCATCAGTGTTCAAGAAATCAAGAATATTAATCCAGTACAGTTACTTACATGTAGCTGTAATCAGAGAGCTAAAAAATATCAGAGGTCCTCGTGCCTGCCCAAGGACAGATGCTATCACTGGGACAAAAAGCTGAAAACTTTTTTCTCAAGTCTAGGAAATGATATTTTAAAATCTCATTTCTACTTAAAATAAATGAGCTTTTTCATGCTTTTCTTTTCTTTTCTTGGTGTTTTGGGGTTTTTTGGGGGATTTTTTCAGGGGTTACTCTGGTCCTAATCGACGATTATTCCTGATGCTCTGTCCTCTGGTTTGGTGTGTTGTATTTCTAGCAACAGGAGGGTATCCTCAGGATCAGCAATTCTGCTCTGTAAAGACACAAAAAAATTTTGTGGAAGTTTAAAATTCCCCAGAGATGTCTCTGTTGTCCCTCAACATCGCTGCCAGGTGAGACAGCAATATCAGTCAGATCTTTCTTAAAGCCTTGGGATGAAAAATACTGAATGACAGCGAGGGAGACAATCTTTGTTTAAGAAACAAATCATCTCCTGATTTGTTGCCTATCTGAAAGCAAGAGGTCTTTTATGATGATTTATAGGTGTGCATTGAAATTAGCTGCCTTATTCTGAAATGATAACTTATAATTTCCTGTAAAATACATGCTCAGATGATGTTGAGAAACAATCCTGATTCAGTCTTCCTTCCCCCTCGATAGACTTCTCCTGTGTCCTGGCCATATTTCATCAGATTCCTCCTTGCTTTTGGCATTTGTATCACAGCATTTTTAAGAGCCATGATTTATTTTCCTCTTAAGAATAATTTGTTCATCCTTCTCTGATTCTTCCTGCAACTTTGCAATACTTTTACTGACAAGCAGGTTCATTTTGCTTGTGTTAGATATAAAGAATATTTACAGCAGCCACATTTTTAAATAGTCTTTCATAGTGTTCGTGTGTCTGAGGAAGGTCTCAGCCCTTTATTTAACATTTTAGTCCCATGATGCCTACATGCCAAGCAGATGAGCCCTGTTATGTCACATTCTACATGAAGAAAAGTAACTGGAGTCCCTTGATTCATCTCTGGGGCAAACTAGGGAGAAGAACAGAGCCAGAAAAGTGGGTTTGGTGAAGGAAAGAGTGGTAGAAACAGAATAAACCCCACATATACTGATGACTTTCAAGTGGGAAATGCCACTGAAGTGAGAAACTCTCCCCAAAGTGGAAGATTATTTACAGAACACTTAATAGTGTGCTTGATAGGTTTGGTTCTCCCTATCCAAGGACCTTTGGATTCTTAGTGGCATGGCTAGAATTCACAATTATTTCTCACAGCTACAAGTATCAGTAACCCCCAGGACAATACGGTCCCTGCAAAGCCATGATCAGAAGGTGGGGTTTTTTTCACATGGCATGTCCTGTTTCAAAGCTTTCAGTGCCATTCCAGCCTGAATTAAACAGCTCTCTTTATTTTAACTCCTGACTCTTTACAAAGTAGCCTCACTACTTATATAGCCACCAATATCCTTTGGAATTCTTGCTTTTTTCTGGCTTCAGCCTCCACATGCCTGACACTGCACACTGCATGGTAAAAACCAGGACTTGGTCAAGTGTGATAAGAAAAATAGAAAGGGGAAATGCAAAGTATTATAGTTGGGCAGGAATAATGACCCTCAGAAATTTAGGTTGGGAAGATTCTGGTATGAAACAGTTGTGTAAAAGTGGATCTGTGGGCTGCAGTAGATTCCAAGCAGGAGATACATTGATGACATAAAGTTATTCAGAAGGGGGAAAATACGGTCTGGTGTTGCAGGACCAAAACTAGGGCCTGAAAAATAGGTGAAGTATTCACTTTTGTTCTCAACTAAGCAAGTTTCACATGGAAAAGTGCCCAGTTTTGGACATGATGCTTCAAGAAAATGTAGTTTCACAGAGGACAGTCTAGTAAAGAGCAATTTGATCAACCAGCAGTTGGAAAGGATGCTTTGCAGAGAAAGTGTGAATGAGACCAGGTAACCCAAGCAAGGACTGAAGGGGGATATGGTGGAGTCTGAGATATACAAGAGGCTGTTGTAAAGGA
Organism: Aleadryas rufinucha; assembly: GCA_013397815.1. Classification (NCBI taxonomy): domain Eukaryota; kingdom Metazoa; phylum Chordata; class Aves; order Passeriformes; genus Aleadryas; species Aleadryas rufinucha. The sequence goes on from VZTH01015882.1 coordinate 6,829, forward strand.
AAGAGACTAATAGGTTTCAGGGTCTGGAGTAGAACTGGCAAGAAATAGTTTGCTTCAATCGCAAAACAGATGAGTGGCACATATTATGAGGGCATTCTGGTATTGCAAGGAAGTTAAATGTTCTCAGCTTCTGAAAAGGGTATAATACCTGCATAGTCAGGACAGCTGGAAAATTCTCCTTGGTGTACTTATTTTTTTCTTCAAAGTCAGTACATGCTTTTTGAAATACAATAGCTTATTTAGCCAGCAAGAGAAAGAAACTGGATTTCCTTGCTCTGAACTCACATTAACTTCCCCAAAGCAGTTATTGCAGCCAGCGTGAGCCTGTGGGAAGTGGAGGCCTGAGACTATAATCAGTCAGCAATGCACAGACCATTGAATGTGAATAAACAGTGGGACAGCATAAAGTAAACAGCAGCTTGGGCTTTACAGCCACCCAAGGGAAGCAAGGAACAAATTGATTTGAGAGGAAGCTCGTCAGGAGACATCCTCCCTCGTGCTTTCCAGCCAGCAGGCTAAACCACCAGGGCTAGAGGCTTCATTCAGGGAGTGCCAGCCACTCCTTGAGCCCTATCCAGGGAGTAATTGGGAGGTTTTTTTCACAAGCTCACAGGGAAGTTGGGGTTGGAAGGGACCTGAGAGACTGCCTGGTCCACCCACCCTATTCAGCCTGGAACAGGCTGCCTAGGACAGCAACTCATCTGACTTTTTATGTAAATTAAAGTCCTCTTCAGAGTATGTGTTTCTTTTAGCTCAGAGAAAGACACCAGCTAGCTGGTGGGGGACACAGCACATTCTCAATTTCCACTGAGGTCACAGAAAACAGAGGATGCTTGCAATGTTTAGGTTGAATGATGTAGCACATTTTCTTTTCCTGATTGTATTTTCAGTGGAACGTATTGGGTAAAGAATTCCCTGTTCTGGGTGGCCCCAGAGAAACTACTGCAAAATAAATGGGATTACTTAAAAGAATTAAATTCTCAGTCATAAAGAGACTGAAATTTGAAGCAGGCAGAGTTTTTGCGTTATGAATGTGTTAACTTGCACAATGAGGTGATTTTTGCAGTTTTTCAAATGCCTTCTTAGAATTAAAAAATCTTCCTAGAATTCTCCTTAAAATTGTTTTTTGAGCAGCAGTGTTTTCTACACTTATTTTGTGGTTTCAACGAAGTTAGACCATGGGTCTTTGAAACTCTTATGGCAATTCTATCTAAAGTGTGTCAGGAAGCAGTGAGCAGCTCAGGCAGAAGTCTTGTCCTGACTGGAATATCATTTTTTGGAGAGGTAAAAAGGTGTTAGACTTACGACAGGAGAAAAACCATGGAATGACTGCAATGGGAATTCATCTAATATATGCAGAGACCGGAATGAAACTGTCCAGCTGACATGAGTGGAAATGTCACTGTTACATCATAAATATTTAACCTGTCTCTTGAATAATATGCAGGCACTCTCCCCTTGTTATTTGGATCTAGATGGCTGCAAAGAGGAACCTGCTTTTCCTGCTCTTTCAGATTTGTACTGTTTTTACTTCCAGCTCCAGAAGAGCTCTCTTCTGATATTTGCTGGTGCATTTCCCCACCTCACCTAAGCCAGCATTTATTCCATGCTGGAGCAGCAGGGTTGGCAAGCACTGAGAGACAGAGCTGCCTTCTCCTCTCTTTTACAAACCCCTCCTGTGAAAATACCAAAAATACCACGCTGAATCTGTGTCTGAAGGGCAGTGAGGCTGTGAGGAGAAACACCAGAGTGCTCTTGGCAGGTACATTGGCAAAGTCAGTCAGTCACAGTTTAGAGAGGAAGCTGATGAACACATTTGATGGTAATAAAGATATCACCCAGGAGAAGACAAAGGGATTCCGAAGGTGGCTTGCACAACCATTAACTGATGAAGATAAATGAGGGGAGAAAATAGCTTGACTTCCACATTCAAGTTTGAAAAAGATATCTGTAATAAGATATTTCTTTTCTAAACAGCACACATGAACAGGAGCCACAGCACAAGAGGAAAGCTGGGATGCTGTCTCTATCGAGTCCACTGTCAGAACTGCATGTCTGCCTGATTAAATAATATGACAGTTCACACTGAAAAAAAGTCGAAGAGATTTCAGTCAGATACTTGGTCTTAGTGCAAAAGTGTTGAGTGGACGTCTGAAGAGGGAAACTGTCTCACCTTATTTTCCATTGTATCATTCATATGTATTTCTAGAATTATTTGACTCTATTCACTTCAATGAGGGCTTAGTGAAAACAGGACTCAGGAGAGTCAGAAATATATTTTTCAGAGGGAAAGGAATAAAGAAACACTAAAGAGTGGCACTGTCGCAAATCAGGAGTCAAGAGCAGAGAAGAACACAGATACTGCTGAAGAGAGCTGCCAAGCCAACAAGGTGGATTTAAAGAGAAGAATAGAGAGGGAATCACAGATAACTACAGAAGGAGCTCAGGACTGATACTGGCTGGCCCATACACATGGTTAGGGGTGCATTTATACTAGCTTGAAAAATCCTGAAATTAAGTGAAAATAACTTTTGTGTGAATCAGCCAAGGTTTTTATTTCTAAGCTTGATCAGGACTGAATAGAGTGACTCATCTGACTTGGAAAACTTTTCCTGCAGAGAAATATCCCAAAGGGGTATCAAGAGGATGGTGCCAGACTCTTTTCAGTGGTGCCCAGCAACAGGAAGAGGAGCAGTGGCCAGAAACTGAAACATGAGAAGTTTAATCTCAACGTGAGGAAGAACTTCTTTCCATGCAGGGTGGCAGAGCCCTGGAACAGCTGCCCAGGGATGTCATGGAGTCTTCCTCTCTGGGGGCATTCCAAAATCACCTGGACACAATCCTGTGTCACCAGCTCTGGGTGGCCCTGCCTTGGCAGGGGATTGGACTGGATCCAGAGGTCCTGTCCAAGCTCAACTACTCTGTGATCCTCTGATTGTGGGAATGTTCTGCCAGAACTGTTGAATCAGCCCCAACCCTAATTCACATCTCCACTGTAAAGCAACTCACCCTCTTAGCAAATATTGTCCTCTGGATTCAGATGTGCTGGTGGAGGCAGGAGCTCCCAGATGTAGTTTTTATTTCTTTGAGGCTGACATCCCACAGATCTGCTGGCAGAGAAGAGTGTGACTGCTCTCTGAAGTGCTGAAGAACAGTCAGCTGGTTTGCCTCAGTCAACACGTTCAGACCCTGCAAACAAAACTTTGGTGTAAAGGGAGATGTTCCCCAACAGCCCCAGTTCTATCTTGGATTAAATGATTCACCATCTCATCTTTCTGAGTAATCAATGTTTTTGACTGCTAGCTTGCAGAAGTAATTTTTTGTCACTACATTCCTGAAAATACCGTCAAAAGCTAATTAAATAAGAATTAAAACAAGCAGGAGCTTATCCCTTTTGTAGGCTGCTGTGTAGTTTAATTTTGGTCAAATAATCACTTGGAGAAAAAAGTTTCTAAGTTGACTCAACGAACACACTTGAAGGTCTCTTGCAATGTTGATGATTCTGTGAATCTCTTGTCTATATGTAATCTTGTAGAACACATGCAGGTCTCCTATTTATATGTATTTTAAGAGTTGTTATGGTAACTTAACTATATTCAGTATAATTCAGAGTACCAGTGATAGATCATTGTACTAGCAGATGGGGAAGGAACTAGCAATGCTTAAAAAATTAAATAATTTAAGTAAGAGCTATGAGACTACTTCAAAATGCCATTATGAAATACATTCTAATGGAATTAGTTAATTTGGTGTTTGAAAGTTTATTTGCTCCCATGAATATTCATGCAAGCTGCAATTTTTTAGCAATAACATTCATTTAGAAACTTCAAATGAATCATGCCAATATGTGTTTGCCCTGAAAGTATTGTGAATTCTCAGATGACTCTGTTTGCATGAATTTTTCCATCTATAAAATTTACTTGAGTCCTTTTTCTTGCCCTTTTAAGTGGGATTGGATGGTGGAGACAACCAGATGAATACCCTGGGATTTAAGATGGTAACAGCACTGTATAAACAGCAAATTATAAGTAAAGAATGACAAAAGCAAGTCCAGCCTAAGGCAGTTAATGAGAAAGTTATGGGCAAGAATATGATCACATAAAATCCTTTCTAAACAATGTCAGCCAGCACATTTTGTATAAATGAAATGAAATTATTTCTATGGCCAAGGAGCAAACACAGAGAGAGGAGCTTTATATTGAATTCATTTTTCAGCCACCTATGACTAAAAACTCAAACAGTGCCTGTTCCTCTTTTCCTACAAGGTTGTATCCCTGCCTTAAGACAATGACCTCTTGCTGTAGCGTGTGTACTGTGAGCAGCATATTGTCTCACCACATTCCTAACAGACATCAGGATATGGCTTTTAATAAACTTAATGCATTTTTGGCAATTATAATTCTGACAAAACCCCAGCATTGTATCCTAGTATGTGGTAAAGCCTTGATTCTGGGAAGCAGAATGCCTGGATCTAAGTGTCAGTATCAGGTTGCTCCCTCGCCTTGCCCTCAGGGCAGCAGTTCACAGACATGAAGTACTAAAATCAGAGCTGAGCAGAACCACAGACAGCATCTGGGATGGGGCCCCTGGCCTGGGGAACAAAAATCCAGGTTGATGCAAACACAGACCCAACACCAGGGAAGGAAGAGTTGGCATATGAATTATTACAGATGCTTGAGCCCTAAATTTTTTGGGAAAAATAGTTCATAACTCACTTCAAGTGTAACTGAAGCCACGAATAGGAAGAGCCAGCACAAGGACAGATTGTGCTTGACAAACCCAGTTGCCACCCATCACAAAGTATCCTGCTCAGCTGATGTGGGTATTGTCTACCTGGATTTCTCCAAAACTTTCAATATGGTTTCCCCAGCCTCCTCCTAGAGAAGCTGGTATGTTACAGTCTTCACAATGGTCCATGGTCCAGGTGGCCTCATTGTGGCCTTCCAGGACCTAAAGGGAGCCTGTAGGAAAGATGGAGAGGGGCTATTGACAAGGATCTGGAGTGTCAGGACAAGGGGGAATGCCTTCAGAATTACAAAGGGCAGGGTTAGATTGGATATTGGGAAGAAATTCTTCCCTGTGAGGGTGCTGAGGCCCTGGCACAGGTTGCCCAGAGAAGCTGTGGCTGCCCCATCCCTGGCAGTGTCCAAGACCAGGTTGGATGGGGCTGGGAGCAACCTGGGATAGTGGAATGTGTTTCTGCCCATGTCAGGGGGTGGGAGAGGGCATTAAGGTCCTTTCCAACCCAAACTATTCCATGATTCTATGTTTCTGTGATCCTTGAAGTCACTTTCAACTTCATGTTCTATGTTTTTCCAGGAAAGTAATTGCTTCCTTAGCACAAAATAAATAAGTGGTCCTGGAGGAGAAAGAGCAAAGGGGGTTTTTTTCCTGTCTTCTAGAGCCTCAGAGTTACACATAGAATTATCTTAGACTCAAAGAAGAGCTTACATTATCTTTGATTTAAGGTGAACATCTCCCACTGCTGGCGCTTGGGTTCATGTCATACCCCGAAACCCTAAAACTGGTTGCCTTTAATAGACCTCTCTGCTCTCTGCAGCAGCTCTTCCCAGGCTGGACTCCCACCCATCCCTGCCAGAGAGATCTCAAATCTTTGTGAGCCAGGCCCTGACCTCCTGTTGGTGAGGGGGAGGAGGAGGGAGCAGGAATATCAGTTTTAAACACAGCACTGTTTAACCCCTAGTGCTCAGTCTGTCCTGACAGACTAGGAGGGCACAATCAGGTAAAAATATTAAGGGATTGACTTTCTAATTATCAGTCAGGAACATGGAATACTGGAAAAATTGAACCATGGTTTGCAGATGGATTAAATCGTTTTTATGTGCAAGGTATCTTAAGATCCTGAAATTGCTTTTTTCAGAGCCCTCTCCTCTTGATAATATGGGTGAATAATAATAAGAAAATAATGAGGACAGGTGAGCTCAAAATCACCCACTTTGTTTAGAGCAGAGAAGTACTACATATTCCTGCCAGGCTTTTCATTTAGATGGAGATTTATCATAATGAAGAAATTGAATCATGTCCTTTAATACTGAATTATAGGAAAGAGAATTTTGAAATTATGCTTACAAATGCCAAAAAAACATTCGCCCAGAACATGGTGAAAGAGCAAGTATGAGGCAGAAAAACCCACCAAAGAAATATCCCTCAATCATGCCCATTAGCTATTGAAATTTAGCCTTTTCCATTCCATGTAGTGCTCTCAAACATAAAAATAATGACGCAGTAGCACTGCGTGCTGAGTGGATAATGAACTTTGGATCCCCACCCTCTTTCATCTGAAAGTCAGCTGAATATCTAATGTTCCTCTAATGATGTGTCCATTTTAAGCGCAGCCAGGGCCTAAAAGCTCATGGACTTCCCACTAAGCATTTCATTTTTCCAGACCCATTAATACAGTCCTTGCCCAACTACCAGAAATGTAGGCTTCATTTCATTTAATTGGCAAGAAAGACAAAGAAGAGACTCAGCTCAGGTGTTTTCTGTCAGCCTTCTCTTATGCAACCAGACAGAAAGAACAGAGCACAGGTGATTTCAGGTCAGGTTTGGTATATTCAAAGGCCATTTCCTCTCTGGTTTCAGTTGTTTTTCTTTGCAGGCAGCGACCAGGAGTTTGGCCAGAGAAGCAGGAACAAAAGTATGTGGAGTAAAATCAGCAATGTGCTTCGAGACTTAAAAAATTGTCTGATATTGGGGTAGGGGAACACATTCAGAAATTGTCAGAGGGTTGGTCATGCCTGGCTCTAGTCTGGAAAGAGAGGGAGTGAGGAGGAATTATGCTCTCTGGACACTGTTTAGCATCTGAAAGGGCTGCTTGGCTTGGTTTGGTATTTCTTGGAAGTGTGTTCATATGGATGGGAAGGAATGAAGCACTGGCATAAAAAACCCCTCTGGTTCAGAGACAGAGAGATTGGCTGTCCTTCCTGGGGCCACCAGGAGGGAAGAGCCCTTCAAAGAAAGAAGAAGTAGGGACTTTTCAAAAGACACAGCACTGCTCCCAGATTTCTGATTTTCTTTACTCCTCTGCATGTTGCCAGGTGTGAGGAAGTCTCTTACCTTTAACCTGCAGAGGCTCTTCACTTGGTTTCGAGATTTGGCCCAGTTCTGAAAAACCTGGAAAACCCCCCTTGGTTTGGATGGTTCTGCTTTGCATTTTGGCATTCAAGCAGCAGCATTTCAGCCTGGCCCTGCCAGTCACGTGCAGCACAGTGTAAAGTGACGCCTTGCTTTGCCAGAAAGCCGAATAATTTTGATATTCCCTTCCCTCGATCTGGAAAAACAGTAGCTTGTGTGACTCCTTCTCTGGGAAGAGTATTCTGTGTGGGAAGGGAAGGTGGGAACAGCATTTTGATCCTGGGGAAGAAATTTCTAGAACAGTCTTTAGAGGATTCGCTTCATCCTTGGGAGGAAACATTTTGCTGCTGTCAGAAACTGTGCAAGTCACAGAATGTGTCATATAGCCACATAAACATTTTGTGCCTGCCCGTGGGTGACCCACTGATGAACCACTGGTGAGNGCTTTGCATTTTGGCATTCAAGCAGCAGCATTTCAGCCTGGCCCTGCCAGTCACGTGCAGCACAGTGTAAAGTGACGCCTTGCTTTGCCAGAAAGCCGAATAATTTTGATATTCCCTTCCCTCGATCTGGAAAAACAGTAGCTTGTGTGACTCCTTCTCTGGGAAGAGTATTCTGTGTGGGAAGGGAAGGTGGGAACAGCATTTTGATCCTGGGGAAGAAATTTCTAGAACAGTCTTTAGAGGATTCGCTTCATCCTTGGGAGGAAACATTTTGCTGCTGTCAGAAACTGTGCAAGTCACAGAATGTGTCATATAGCCACATAAACATTTTGTGCCTGCCCGTGGGTGACCCACTGATGAACCACTGGTGAGATTCTTCATGAAAAGCCCTTTAAACATGAGCTCCTTCTGCTGTCTTCCATGTAGATACTCTCATTTAGCCCCAAGGAGGTGAGTTATCACAGCTTATTTAGACCTATGTTAGAAAGTCTCAGCATTTCTTCAGTTTATTCACCCCAATTTTCATTTTCTCAAGCAATCATTTAGCCCACAGACTTGGATGCTGCAGGGTTTCTAATTCATCCACTGTAAGGTATTCAACACACCCTCACATGAAAATTCCTTAGTAGATTCATGCCAGTACAAGAAAAATCCTAACCCCAGTGTTCCATGATGCACAATAGAATTAATGTGTTATTTTAGGTCGAGTAAAAGCCAATCCAGCCACACTTCTTGAAGATAAAACTACTGAGGCTCTGAAAATTAATTTCCTGTTTAGCAGTGAAATAATTGAAAGACTGAAGTTGCTCATGAGATTAGAAGGCTGTCTACAGGTGAACAGACTTTTGTGTGGAACTCCCTGCAGAGACATTTTCTGTCACTTAGGCAGTTTCTTACAAACAGAGATGCAAATTAATCACTCCAAAATGTACACTAAATAATAGAATGATTGGTATAATTGCCTGAAAGTGGATGGCTAGTCTTAAGTGATCACAACATTGCAAGCCCCTGAAGCAGAACATTTCTGTATTTGTGCTTTGTGTGCAGAGCTTGGAAAATGGTTTTTACAACCTTTTCACTGTCATCATCCACCATCTGTCCACTATCTAGAGCCTTCCCAAAGGGCTGAGAGGCTTCAGGATACATGGAAATGATATCCTGCTTCTGCATTGTTTTGTAGGGACAGAAATACCAAAGCAACAAGAAATAAGTTCTATAAAGTTAGAAAGGAAACACACCTCGTTTTTCAGAAATCTCTCAATTTGGAAATCTTCTTGCCCTTAGGGCTAGTCCTGGGATGGCTGCAGCATCCTTAAATACATCTGTCTGTCTTGCCTCTCTAAAAATTATAATTTTCTGCAGTGATAGGCCCACTATTTATTATTTGTGCTGTTGCAGGACATGAACCAGGTCTCATAAAGCACTGAGTGGTTTCCTAGAAGAAGAGCCAGGAAGCCAAGCCAGAATGTACAGGAGACTCAGAAAGAAGTCTTGGTTTCATCTTTTACTTGCCAGATCTGACATGGTGTTTTTTTGGCGTTTTTATATTCTCCACACCTCAATTTATGTACCAGAAATTTTCTTATATAATCAATGAGGAAAGACAGAAGTTTCTCCAGTGGTAGTGCAGAACAGGATCCTAACCTGAGTGTTTTTTCTGCCCTGTGGAAGAAAATCTGGCTCTCTCTGCTGAGCATTTAGGAAGACTAAGCAAGCCAAACTCCATCATACTAACACCTTTCTATATCCTCTGGGCCCTGTATCCCTACTTGTGAAGTAGGAATTAATGTTCATTTTCATCACAGAGCATAGACTAGGAGGTGCTCATATATATCCATGGTAGGACCACTGAAATATGGCTATACCTTGTATGTGTATACATACAAATATCTGTATATCACTGTGTATTTGCTTTTCAGCATCTAAAATGAATTATTTTACTGTGTATAAAAGGTATTATGATACTAAACCCACTAAATTTAGACTTTTTTTTACTTTTCCCAGGAAAAAATAACGAAGATTGAAATATTTTTCCTTGTAAAGAGTTGGGGAGTTTAGAAGCAAAAAGAAAATGTAGAAGAAATAACATAACTGAGTCAGTCCAGATTCCTAGATTATACTTATTTCTCTGTGCAAAGCAGGAATGATAAGAATGGATAAAGGAGTTCATCCATATTAACCAGAAAGTGGAGCTGACAGCAAATGGGAAAAAACAGATTATGCTCACCAGACTGTTGAAGACAAGCAAGAAAAAAATTCAGAGTTTTGTCATTGACTTCAAGGGGATTGAGCAAGGCTGCAGTTTGGTTATCTGTAAGTAGCAGGGGCTGAGCGAACGTGGTCATGGTTCTTGCAGATTGAGAACAGGCTGTGCCAAGAATGGCCAAGAAAATAATGAAATACGTAGCAGTGAGACATTTAATACACCTGAATGTGCATAGTCCCTTATTTTGTAGACAACCTGGGTGGCTTCAGCACAGTGAAAATATCTTTAGGGATCTGCTGCAGGACTGCATTTAAAAGAGATCTTATAGATGTTGTAAGTATTACTTACTCCTGGTATTCTTGCTGATATTTTAGATCAGATCCTTTTCTAGTGGTAGCTGGAGCTCAAACCTACCCTGCTGAGGATCTGGTGACTCATGTCATAAACCACAACAATCTGAGATGACCTGGCTTTGGTACTTTACAGTTACAGGAGAGAAGTGTTCAAGTTTCCTGTCATGGACAGGCAACAAGACAAATCCTAGATCATGCTTTGAATACGGTGGATGAGCCCAGCAAAGGGCAGAACCTGATCTTGTGCAGCAGAGGTTTGCAATGTACCCCTTTAATACATTCATGATGTGAAGCAAATTATATCACAGCACACTGTGAATGTCTTACAAGTCCCTCAGAATATGTGATGGGTGTTAGGAAAGGTACACTCGAACTTTATAAAAACAGACTTCCCATGTCACTAAAAATGCACAATATTTTCAGGCAGTGAACATTTCAGCTTCGTATGAAGTGACTGAAAAATGATTAATTTTTTAATGAGGTCTATGCTAAAAAAGGGGACTAGTGGTGATAGAAACACTATCTTGACTTTTGGCCACACAGTTTGTATTCAGTCCTCATCTTCCTCAAATATGCCTCAATTCTCTTCTCTACCCTTGCTGAAAAATAAGATTATTCAGGCATTGCCCCTTTCAGTGGCCTCCATAGAAACAGCTTATCTGCACAATGAATTGCTTAGCCCGAGTGACAAGTTTTAGAGGCTGGGCAGAGCACCTTTCCATTCATTTCTCTAGCACAATCCTTTTTATCAGCACCCTCCAGGCTCGCTCCACTCTGTTTGTGGGAGATAACAAATCGAGCAAATTTTTTTAAGGATATTTTCTATTTAACAAGCCATGGTTTCTGTCTGTTGTTAACCTCCTGAGCAATGGGGAAGACAGGGTGACTTTCTAGGTGGTGAAATAGCCATTAAGCTGATAAATCAAACTTTTTTAGGACATTTCACATTTTCTTTTGTCGGCTGCCCAGGTTACTTTGAACTTGGACGTGGATTCTCTCACCGGCTGCCCACCACCCCGTAGCTCAGCCAGAGGTAATGTGATATATTTGAGGTAGTCTTGGCTCTTTCATGAAGCCAGCTCACGGGGTTTTGTGTGTTCCAAGAAAACTTTGGAGTTCAAAGCCTCAGTCTCTAACACCAACCTTCAAAATCTTGAGGAAAAGGGAAGAAAACCTGTGTCTGGAATCAGGGCTCATAGAGCCCAGCTTGTTTGTGGAAAGATTCTGTGAAATTCTTGTTGCAGAGGGATCCGACCACTGTTTTCATTTCCATTTGCATATTCATTTATGTGCACAAATAAAACAAATAGCACACTCAGTTTATTTACACACAGTATTTGCCAGTTGATCTGTTGTTTTCTCCTCTGTTTTGAAGGCCTGCAAGGCTTGTTATTTGATCTCTAGGAGCTGTCTTCCTCGAGAAGGCAGCTTCGCTCCTCATCTCCTGGGAGGTAGTGCTCAATGCAAATCAGATTACAAAAAATAGTAGCAACTTGCTGAAAAGAAGGAAAAGTAGCTATTAATGACTGGCAGGAAGAAGAGACAACATCCTTTGAAGACAGTTTATTTTAATTCACAGACTAATGCACATTTTCTTTAGCTATGATGTATTTGAGATGTGGAGTTTCAGCTGGTGTGTCACAGCAGTGTCACCTCCAGGCGTCAGGGACTGTGAGGGGGGGAGCCTGCTCAATTTATAGTTCAGGCAACTGCTGATGTGAAGCTGTCAAATATCACAACTGTAAAATGTCTGCAAGCCAGTCAGTCTAGCAAGTGCAGGTTCTTCCTCCTTTCACACATAAACATCACTTCACATTAGATTAGCAAGCGTAGAGATGAGTGGATAATTTATAATGAACAATTAGTGTAATTGTGTCTGCTTCTGTTACGAGCCGAGGATGAAGTGCTGAGACTGGATGTCTGAAATAATTTATATATTTCTTGGAAACGATTTTTCCATGTGAATGTCCTGCGAATAATTAATTGTGAATAGTTGAACTTCAGCCGTGGTGATGGTTGCTAAGTTATAGAAGTCACTGGGATTGTTTGAGTTTCTCTAATTAGATTATTTGTGAGTCCAGACAAAACATGGTGAATTTAAATTTTTAGAACTGAAAACATCATGACAGTGGAATAATAGCTGGAAATTACCTGAACATTTGAACTCAATGTGTTTGGCATTAAAGCAAAGCTGTTTGAATAACTGGAAAATTAATACAGAAGACCCATAGACATCATTATATTTACCTTTTTTTTCCAATGAGAAGGCTATTTAATGAAAATGTTTTTATTCCTCCAGATCTAACAGAACTTCTTTTAGCATCTGCATTTAATTTCTATGTTGCTCATGGAGGTGTATTCCATTAATTAACTGTGCACTTGTGCAGTTTGCCAAGGTCCCAGACAGTGACATAAAACCCCGTCTGAAATGAAATTCAAATACTTCCACCGATGTCACCAGCACTGTGATTTCATCCTTTGTTCAGAGTACCTTCATATCTCAGGAGAATCGTGACTGAATCCAGGTTTGATGCTGCTATGCAAAATACTGGGATGTCTGAAAGTGAAAAGAGAAAAGCAGAGCGGGTAAAGTCCAGTGGAAGAGTTCCTAGAGGTCCCCAAGTGTCCTTCAGTGCCAGTGTCAGGTGGCAATGATTGAATCACGCCTGGGTGGTGGCTCGAGCTGGTTGGAGACAGTCATTTATCCCACTGAAAACTTCAGACTGTACCTCTGAGCCTGTCTGCTGCTTTACCACCTTCAACTCATTCAGTCTTTAAAAAGACTGACTTCCCTTGGTATTTCAGCACTGGCTGCTGTGTCAGGTGTGCCCCCAGATCATTGATGAAGGAGTTTTCCCTATGATGCTTCTTTTTTGCATGTTTGTAGGGCTGGTAAAGGCTCTCCCAGCATTTGGGCATCCTTCCCCTGGGTAATGTGTGAAATCCATGGCAAGGAGACTTTTACCCAAAGGGTTTTGATGCACCCAGAACCTGTCATGGTCAGTTATTTACCCGTGCCATTGAGAGTGGATCACAGTAAAGGGATGTTTCAGCTCACAGATGTGCACTGGGAACCTGAGTAAATGGTTTTTGGTTTTTTACCTTAATTAGCTGTGCCTTTTTTTTCTTTCTTTTTTTTTTTTTTTTTTTTTTTTTTTTTTTTTTTTTTTTTTTTTTTTTACTAATTTAGTTATCAAACCAACCATTTTTTTCTTATGTCACTGGTGTTTTGTAAAGACCAATTAGCATCTGTGAATCCCAGCATTCTGGTAATAAAGGGCATCCATATGCTCAGGAAGAAATGAGACTTTTTCCTTTGCTTTGGCCACAGTGAAGTAGCAGTGGCAATTCTAAAAAAGCTGTGGAATGCTAAGAGGGAAAGGGATGATAATTCACAGGTCCTGGCAGCTCATGGGGAGGTTTTCATCAACCATCACCCCATGTTCTTCTCCGAAGGTTTCTCTGCCCAGGTCCCTCTGGATCCATCCCTTCCCTCCAGCCTGTGACTGCACCCCACAGCTCGGTGTTGTCAGTGAATTTGCTGAGGATGCCTCCATCCTGCTGTCCATGTCACCAACAAAAACAGTATCTCATGGATCTTGTCCCAGACCTCTCAGGTTCATGTTCTGATTTGGGGCAATAATTTCTCCTTCCTAGGTCAGCTTTGTGTGTCAGTGATGAGATCAGGTTCCAAACCTGCACACAGTCATCAGCCCACCACACAAAGTGTCACACAGGATGGATGAATTTCATAAGAATTGAGCTCTGGTTCAACTCTTCTCCTCATTAGGCCTACCAAGCCAAATTCCATGTTAAACATAACCTTCAGGTGCATGTCCAAGGACTTTCTGTACCAGTTGTTAACTGTTTGAGCTTATGGCTTTACAAACCCAGCAGATAATTCAAGCTGCCAGCAGCTTCAGGAGTCCATTGAAACAGGAGCTGTTAGAAAGTCAGAAAGTGAATGTTGCTTTTCAGAGGTAATTAAAACTTTTCAGCACCCTTCATAAAATATTCAGGAGAGTCCAACAGAGATTTAAATTAAAACACATTTGCACACATTTTAGTGGTTACCACCTGTGACCTGGCTGCCTGTCACTGATGTAATGGTGTTTTGGGGAATGCTATTCCCTGGGGTTGCTCTGCAATTGGCTCCTGCACCTTGTCCTGAACATGTTTCCAGCATAGTTTGGACAGATGCAGACCCCCCTTAATCAAATCTTGTGCTGATACTGTAAGAAATATTGTCTTGTGACACAGGGACAGCAGGTTGGCCTCGCTGCTGTGCTGCCCAGATTCCCCATGGCTGGTAACACCCTCGTCCCCATGAGAGTGCACTGAGAGGGACCAAAGCTGCATCCAGGACAGTGCAATTGTTGTCACTCCCATCAGTTACTGAAGTGTTTTGTACAAAATCACAAAGGTAGATTTAAATAAATGCCTAGAATCCTAGAATCACAGGCTAGTTTGGGTTGGGAGGGACCTTAAAGGTCATCCAATCCCCCCTCCTGCCATGGGCAGGGACACCTTCCCCTATCCCAGGTTGCTCAGAGCCCCATCCAACCTGGCCTTGGACACTGCCAGGGATGGGGCAGCCACAGCTTCTCTGGGCAACCTGTGCCAGGGCCTCAGCACCCTCACAGGGAACAATTTCTTACTTATATCTTATCTAAATTTCTCCTCTTTCAGTGTGAAGTCATTTCCCCTTGCCCTGTCACTCCAGTTCCTTATGAACAGTCCCTCTCCAGCTTACCTGTAGTCCCTTCAGATCCTAGAATATGCTGTGAGGTCTCCACACCCTTCTCTTCTCCAGCCTGAACAGCCCCAGCCGTCTCCACAGGGGAGGTGCTCCTGTCCTCTGATCAACTTTGTGCCCTCCTCTGGACTTGCTCCAGCACTACCACGTCCTTCTTATGTTGGGAGTACCAGAACTGGGTGCAGTATTCAAGGTAGGGTCTCACCAGAGCAGAGTAGAGGAGGGGGAGAATCACCTCCCTTGCTTAAAAATATATTTAAGTGGTACATTTTTCCCAGAAATGGGCAGAACAAGCAGGCTTTTTCTGCACAGCAAGGATCAGGAGTGTGTCAAATGCAGCCTGTTTTGGAATACACGTGTCTTCTCATAAGGATACCTGAATACTTCCAATCCCTGCAGAAGTAAGTCTCAACAAAGCCTGTGAGAATTAAGAAAGTGTAATTCATTTTCTACAGATGAGAAACACGGTAGGCTAATTGTAAATTCCCTACAGCAAATTACCTCAAAATCATGCAGTAATGGATGTTATTTTCACTAACATCTTTATTACAGCATCTCTTTGAGTCCAGTGCATAGCAGAGGCACCAGGAGATCACATAATGAGTGTGCAGATTCAATACACAGCTCCACAGGTGACTTTGTGTGCTTCTATCCCAGAGTCGGGAGAAGAAACCATTCCCACCACAGCCTCTCAACAAAGGTACCAGGGGTATCTGTTGGCATTTTCTGATGGCAGCACGTGTCCAGTGGGGATCCATGGACATCATTTCGTGCTTCCAGGCGGTTTTGTTGGTTCATGTCAAGGCTGGAGCTGTAGAGGCAGAAATTAAGTCAGTGTTCCCTTTTGGCTGCAGTTTATTTCTTTCACTTAATTGCTGGGAAGGTAAAACAACCAAAGATCATTTGGGGTTTGTTTTTTCTTCAGGTTGCTTTCATAGCATCTTCCTAATGGTGAAATATTGATTTATGGGACACGAAGTGATAGCCTGCTGCAAAGAAACAGCACCATTCTTTCAATGCAAAATCCATAAAAGCAAAAATCATTGATCTTCTGCTTCTAAAATGCGAGATAATTCCTTTAGTAAAAGCACCTCACATCAGGCTCCTGTGGCTTTCCCCATTCAAGCTGAATTTCTAAGCACTAAAGAAATCTCATTATTGAGAAGTAAACTATCAGTTCCCTGGCAAAATGGTCACGGCAGTGTGAAATAGAGCCTGTACCACATTCAGCAGCCAGTTCAAGAATATGCTCATCACTTATCCATGAGGCTCATGATGCTTAAATACCACCTACAGCTGAGCTCCTGCTCTGGCAGCCCTTCTGCTTCCCCTCTTTGCCTTTAATAAAGCAAAGATTAAAAGGCTTACAAGAGCTATTACTTTGAAAGTCATGTTTCCCCCAAGTGTCCCTTGCAATGGCACAGGGAACATGAATTCTATGAGAATATTTAACTCAGTGGGTTTCGATGTTTAGGTTTCAGCGACCCCAAAAATGTTAAGATAATATCTCTGAACTCTGAGATTCTCTTCCTGATACCATGCCAGTCACTTTAGCTTTCCATCCATCTCTACCTCCCTTTCAGCCCAACTTACTAGTTTTTAATTTTTTTCCTGTTCTTTCTCTCAATTTCCCCAATGTGTCTTTTAACCCCTCTCACTCAGCTCAGACTGCAATCAGATCTTCATTTTTTCCACACTCCAGCAACATCCCACAGTTATTTTGATCGTTCAAATCAGAAGAATTTAAAGATCCTACTTTGATTTTTCTCTCAGTCTAATTTGGTTTAGACTTGGTTTCAAATGATGATTTGTAGAAGGATTGCAAACAGTATTAAAAAAGGTTCTTTCAAGGCTTTTAGTTCTTTTTTTAAATTTTTTTTTAAGAGAAATGTGTTATATAAGTGGTCTAGCATAAGGAGAATCAGAGAGTAAGTGGATGGGGAATTCCTGAGGACTGTAGAACAAAGGTATCTAATGGGAAGTTACTTCAAAGGAAATCTGAGAAAAAGAGAAAAACCGGGGAAATACCATGGGGAATACCTTGCCCAGTTTATTCCTACAGGCCTGCAGTTCTGTACACAGAAGGATCCTGTACACAGGATTACACAACTGCAAAGTGCACATGGGGACACCCCAGAGCTAAGTCTTTATTGAGACTCCTGACAGGGAAGAGGAAGGAGTATGTTAAACACGGGTCAGGACTTTTGGACTGCACAGAAATATCTGTTTAAAATATTGAAGAATATCTGTTGCACTGGTGGTATGGCTCAGTGAGGGAGGTGATCATGGCTGCATTTTCAGACAAACTGAATTAAGGGAGAGGGTAGGTCAGCAACTGGTGAGAGGAGACTGGAAATGCTTTTTGTTCTGCACAGTTACAGGTGTAAAAGCTCTGGGGATAGACACAGAACAGGAGCCTTATTCAGTCCTCCATGCCAAATCCAGTTTTTGTTTCTTCCAGAGACATCTGAGAGGTTTCCTGCTCTCTGTCCCCCTCCATGTGAACATACACACACACACATGCACACACTCACTTTCTCTCTCCCTTCCAGGCTCCCACAGATCTTTGGAGGCTTTACTTATCTGTGTACTTTCCGAACTGAAAGTAAAACCATTCTGACACCTGCAAACATATTCAGGTTGTTGCATTATAGTTTTTACCTTTTGCTGCTCACTGCTGTTCACTGAAGAGCAGCACACAAGTGCTTACCCCTTAAAAAATATATTTCTGCTAAGGATGTAGACATAGGGGAAAAGTTTGAGTTACTAGTGACTAGTGATAGGTTTCCCACTCTGTAAAGGTGTTTTTCCTGCAGGAGATGATGCAGTGACACCCTGACTGTGTACTCCTTCCTGAAAAGTATGTGCAGAGCCTATGTCTGTGTGTTCAGGGAAGGCATTGGCACACCCAGAAATCATGAACGAGTCCCAGGAGTTTTCCCTGAGGTCAGTGAGGCTGAACTGGAGACATCATGCAGATGCCTTCTAGGAGAGGAAAAAGGTGCCTTGAGGATGATGTTTGAGTTCATTGTCTCCAAACAGGGCTGAGGAAACACTTTGTTCTCTAGCCTGATATGCTAAAAGGCTTTTTAGCTCTTGGTACAATTTGTCATTTGTGCTTTGCTTTGCTTTTCTATTTATAGTGTCAGGCAGGGCCTTGTCTGCACTCCCATTAGTGGGAAGGTGAACTAGATGGTCTCATAAAAATTTTTTTTTAGCTCTGTTTGGGTTTTGATGTGAATATGTATATGGGATTTTATAGCACAAGTACTAATATACAGATAGAAATAAAAGCTTTGCCTGCATTCAGTTTTCTTATTTTTACACTGTAGTGAAATCACAAGGAGGTGATTTATTAAGCGGACAGAATAAAGTTTCTGGATGATACTGGTCTTGTCCTCTAAAATGGGTGTAAATGCCTTTTGCCATTTTTAGGAGTGAATATGGAATATACATGTCAAAACAATGCAAACCCCAAGTTGAGCAGCTGTTGACATTCTGTTCAAATCCCAGCTGATTAGATACATCTCCTCATCCAGCGTCAACTTCCGACAGGTTTTACAAGCTGGACAATGATAAAAAGGGGGAAAAAGAAGCCTGATAATTTCTCCCATAATTGCCACCTGCAATCCCAGAGAGTGAAGGAGAAATGAAGCCATAAACAGCAAGAAAGATTTGTCAGACTGTGCAAGATCAGAGCATTGATTCAGCCTTGATTGGACTCCCCACTGCTTGCCTTTCGTTATTTATGTCAGGTTAACCTCTCCTTTTCAGCAATGACATCTGTTCCCCATCTACTCATTTCAGGGAACATACCGCGGTTTTCATTTTGTCAGCTGCTTTTCCTTCTTCTGATTTACTTTGGAGCAAAGCTGCTGGGGTGGGTTTTATTTGAATAATGCCTAATTCGAAATGAATGTGCTTGCTTTGAGATAGGACACATGATAAGGTGCAGTACGTTCCATAAAACCTACCAAACACGTACAAGATGGAATCAAAACTTATCAGGACCTAACAGAGGAGGCAAAGACAGAGGAAAGAACAGGCTGAGAACCTGAGAGCATGGAGGTGGAAACTCCCAGACCTGTGGGCAGGTCTGTTCCATACGAGGAAAATGCAATCATGGAACACCATGGAGCTGCACAAAACAGGCAGGTGAAGTGTCACCCTCAGGTGTCTCAGCAGAATCCCACGTCCACATGATGCTAGAATCTGCTTCTTGTCATCACTTAGTCCAGTGAGGTCCGACAGCTCTATTTCTGCATTTGGATTGGTTGTTCTCAGTGTGAATGGGGCTGTTTTCAAAGGAAGCCTTTGTAAGACAGTTGGGTGACCTCTCCTCTCCTCTCCTCTCCAAGATATACAACACTTGCAGTGCTGTAAATTTAATTCTGGTGTTGAGTCTGGCTAAGGTCACTTTACCTCTTGATTCTGGCCTCCCCCAGGGCAGGTATTTCCTTGCACTTTGCACATGATTTATGTCGTCTACCTATTCAAATTCCAAGCTGCACAGAACAGCGCGTCTCATCTCAGGCCAAGCAAATTGTTAAGTACTTAAAGAGCAATAATAATGATCCTACCTGAAGGAGAAAACAGCCATGTGAGCAAGGTAAGAGAATTAATTATCAGCAATATCTTATCTCTGAAAGAATATGAAGCTGCTTCCTTGCCCAGAGAGATCCATAAAAAGCCGGAAAATCTGAGCTGGGTTAATGTATGATCTCCATGCAGACCACTTAAACCATCTTCCAGACACTTCCCCACCTCCACTCTCTTGTGATGTTTGACTTTATCTCTCTATTTTATTCTAGGTTTATTCTACTGTTATAAACCATTGCTGCTTGGGGGAATTAACATTACAAAAGGAAAGACTAAAAAACTTTGTAGAATTTCTTTGACTCTTATCTTCAGAAGGTAAGATATGATAAACAATTGCTAGTATCCCACTGTATATGTTGTTAAATCAACAAGGCCATGCGATGAACTCGCAAGCTGAAGGCTTTTAAAATAATCTCAACATCTCATAACAAAGCTTGTCTGCAAAGTATTCAAATTTTACCCAAATCCTCACAACTTCCTTCACAAAAAGGTTTTAACTCATTCAAAAATTAAATTAAAATGTACAATAGGTACCACACCTACAAAAGGATCCTTCCCCTTGTGCATATTTCCAGTTGAGGGACACTCTGGGTCGAATGACAGCTTAATGGCTGCCACTGAAACTACTGGAGTCATTTCTTGTCTAATATTTCTCTACTGTGTTGTATAAGGTATTAAACGTCACTGAATATATGGTAAGAAAAATGTGTTCAGGCATAATTACACAAAAAGATTTCTGTGGAGGCTCCACATGGATGGGAAGTGTCTGTGTGTATCTATTTTAAAAGAACTTAATGAGACGATGTGCTTATAGAAAATGTTAAAGATCATTTTCTCGTTTGCCAGAGCACGCTTTCCCCCCAGCTCCTTCAATCTCTAGTACTTCCAGCTGCTCCTAATGATTTTCCCAGTGAAACAGCTGTGTTTATGGGACTCTCTCATACTGTGATGTCTGGGTTACAAAATGTTCAGTGCTTTCACGAGTTTCTCCCTGTGACAAATTCCAAAAAAAACATCCAGGCACTTTTGTCTTGTTCAGATCTCCAGTTACCCATTGAAATTAATGTTTGATTGAAAACTGACATGATTTTATCTAAGCACAGCTGGAGAAGCACAGATAAGAAGCACAGATAAACTTCAGTCAAGAATGAAATCCTTCTCCATTTTTGTGACATTCACATGTTCTGACTTCAGGTTTTCAGACTCATAGCGTACAAAGAATCTTGACTGTGTTGGTCCAAATTGGGATAAACTGATCCCAAAACTATATCACTCCACTACTGGCTGTCTTTAGGAGTGCACTACTTCCCCCAGTTCCAGGATGCTGTATTATCCTAAAAGTCTTGAACCTTCAGCTTGGTCCCAGGTGCCTCATGGTTTCTCTACTGGCTTTGTACTGTTCTCCACAGAAAGGGAAAACCAGACACACAGGTCTTGCAGAATTTTTATTTCTCCTGTAGAGTTGTAAAAAAATTTTAAAAACCAATGCTATTAGATCGATGGTGGTGCTGCTGGAACTCAAATTAGCTTCAGCCCTGTGCAATATGCCAATTAGCAAAAACAAAAAAGGAAGCAATATCTAAGTATGCCAATCTTTGTGATCTCTTTTATATGGAATTCCACTTCAAAGCACCTTTCTTGTTTGTTACCAGATCACTTACATAAGCATCTAGCAAATGTGACTAAAAATAAGTATTTTGTTATTCCTTCATGCCTCTGTCCTCAGCTGCTGAGGATCTTTTATTCCTATTGTCTCTGGCAGCTCTTCAGAATGACACTATACAGTTCTCTCCTTTCTTTCAGCTCCTTATTGTCATTCATTTATTGCTTTAATTTTTTTTTCTCATCTTGGACACCTTTTTTTTTTAGTCTCCCCCATCACCATTTTTGAGGAGTAAGTGCAGGTGTGGAGAGGAGGACTGGGCAGACAGAGGGGTCAAGAGGTTGGGTTTAAACCGCTTCTCTTATTCTTGGCGGTGCTGTTTCTAAAAGAAAATTTGGATTGTTTTAGGGTATCTCAGACCGAGTTGCTCAATCTACAGAGAAAGTCAAAACTATCACCCTGGATAAGCTTCCTCCCACATTAGCAAGGGGCTGGGATTCTTCCTCCCTACTCCTACATGCAGAACTTGATTTCTCTCTCCCATGTGCCGCTGAGGACTAAATTCCCTGAAGTGAGCGGTATTTTGCTGGTGTACGCTGCTGTGGGCACTGCTGCTAGGAGTAAGTAAGCCCTGGTAATTCTATCATACAGCTTTGATTTGCTATGGCATTACTGAAACTGGTATGAAATACAGCACTAAAACAGAGGCAAAATAGGTATTCTCCTAAAGAAGATGCTTAGGTTGCTGCCAAGAGAGGAGCTGAGATTAATCCAACTTTACAAATGTAGATATGCCTGTTAAGTATAAACACACATTCAAGTGTCATCTTGTCCTTTAGTTTATTACTCTAGTGTGTTTGTCCTTGAATCCATCCACACATAATAGAAAAAGCAATTGCTGAGACGGTGAAGAACTGCGAGTGCCCGTCCCTGCTTTGGATACTCAGCCTTAATCTGGGACCTTTTCAAGCAGTCAAGTTATCTGGAAGCACTGCACAGATGAAGTTAATTGTCTACAAGAGCCTCTCCTGTAAATATGTGTCTATCATCCTAAACCACTCCAAAGGATCAGAGGTGTGAAATTTAATATTCATTGGTGTGCTGCAGGAGGCTCCACAAGATCAGGCATATTAATTTACAGCAGCCTGTCGTTTATTGCACTGGCAACATTTTGCAAGAATTAACAAACTTGAAAAAAAAGCAGCCATTTGTAAGAAGAACTTGCAGTGGAATTGATGTTCTGAATAGAACGGCAGGACTATGACACAATAAATCCTTCAAACTCCCATGGATGGAACCAATGAAACGTGAAAGGCGTTCTGTTGGAACGTTCTAGTATGAAGCCTTGGACTGAATGCCAAGGTCCTGGTGGGTTAGGTGCCCTGCAGGAAAAAGGAACTGTGTCTGCCCTCAGTAACAGTCAAGCTAAAGAGAAAATTAAAGAGAAGGAAAAAGAGGAACCACGGCACTGTCTTAATTTCCAGACAAGGCTTGCAAACTGCTGAAGCACCTTCTGTCATGGGTTGACCCTGGGCTGATGCCAGGCACCCATCAAAGCCCCTCTTTCACTGCCCTCCACAGCTGGACAGGGGAAAGGAAATATAACCAAGGGTTCATGAGTTGAGATAAGGACTGGGAGAGAGATCTCTCATCAAATACCTTCACGGGCAAAACAGGCTCAGCTTAGAGACATGCACTGAATTTATTACACTGACAAAATCAGAGCAGGATAATGAGAAGTAAAATAAAACCTTAAAAACACCTTCCCCCCACCCCTCCCTCCTTTCCAGCTCTACCTCCTCCCTCCTCCAGTGGTGCAAGGAGACAGGGAATGGGGTTATGGTCAGTTCTTCACCCGCTGTTTCTCCTGCTACTCGGGGGAAGGAGTCGTTCCCCTGTTTTGCTATGGGGTCCCTCCCACGGGAGACAGTTTTCCTTGGACTTCCCTGATGTGAGTCCATCTCACGAGCACCAGCTCTCTGTGAACTGGACTTCCAAAACCAGGCCATGCAAACACAATACACCTTATTATATTACTTGTAGTAGCTCCTAAACTATATTAGACACTCTTTTTAAATTGAGACTCTCACTTACTTTGCTTAAACCCTCAAGTTGTCTGAGACAGAGGCCTTCAAATAAGTCTGAAATTTGTTAGATTTTCCCAGGGGGTGGCAGAGAAGTTGAGGTATTAACCCAGGTAATGAAAAACTAATCTGAAGGGAATTGTACATTTTGCTTTTTTCATAAAATATTATTTAAACACTGTGCTTATGCCTAGGGATTGTGGCGAATTTTATGACCTTAATGAACTTTAC
Organism: Aleadryas rufinucha; assembly: GCA_013397815.1. Taxonomy (NCBI): domain Eukaryota; kingdom Metazoa; phylum Chordata; class Aves; order Passeriformes; genus Aleadryas; species Aleadryas rufinucha. The sequence goes on from VZTH01015882.1 coordinate 30,199, forward strand.
CTTTCAGCATCACTATTTTCTTTGAGACTACACATCTATTAATATAGTGGACAAAGTAAAAAGTAAATGAAAATATCTTATATTGTAAAGTCTGGGAGATTTAACAAATCTACATGAGAAACTGGTGGGAGCTCCTCTTTAAGTTTATTCAGCACTGGCTGATTGACAGTTCCTTTTGAACTGATGATTTCCATCTCTCCTCCAAAGTGTGTGATGCTCTGAGATATAGAAATCCTTTTCCTTAGCCTGCCAGTGATCCCCACTGTGACCTTGGTGAAATAGTTTAATTTTCGCTTTATATATATATATATCTATGTATATTCTTTTCTTTTTCATGCTGTGGCCTTGAAAGATAAATGTGCCATATGAAAGCACGGTATTACTCCTGCTAGGTACTTCAACTGCACTAGATCAGATGGTGCTAAGAAGAATAGGAAAGTCAAAAATAAATTCAGCAAGTTTGTCTTTCTCTGTAGCTGCCAAGAATAATTTATCAAATTGTTTCTCTAACTCAGTAACAAATCTAGGATGCACTTAAGTGTGAGTAGAAGCCAAAGCACCAATTTGCCGTTGTTGACTGTGGAATAACAGATTTCCGAGCAAAGGACAAAAATAGTCAGTGCAAACTTTGGAAATACATTTGGAGAAAAGGAAAATTATATCCCTCCCCAGGATGAGGCATGGCAATTTAATTAGTATTTCTCAAAAAGGGGCTTCAGATGTTGATGCAATTACCCAAGAATTTTAGCTATTTAAAGTCCAGATAATTTCCAGCTCCTCTGATTCCATCTCGATCGATTCGGTAAGCTCATAAAAAGCTAAATATTGGATTTTAGCCCAATGCCAGATTTGGCATTTCCCCACCTCACCCTGCTAGGAAGAACAGGCTTGGATTTTTTTTTTCTTCCCCCACTCTTGTTACTTCATTAAGGGTCTGTCAGTCATGTTCTCCAAGACTCTGGGAAATTTGGTAGTTGTCTCTGACCTATCTTTTGGTAATGAATAATCACAGAAATTACTTCCAAGGAGGAATGGCTGCGTGTTTTGTAACGTTATAATCTTTTTCTGGGAATGTTATGAAATAAGAGCTGTCCTGTAGATCAGGAAGTTCTTGCTGTCGTTTTTATTTCTTGAGCAATCTCAGTTCTTCAGCTTGCCTTTTAAAATATCAGCAGCCCATGAGCCCGAGCCAGCCTTCTGGTTTTTAACACATGATGCTCCCAAGGCATAGGCAACATAACAAAAATGACAAAGAGGTTTCAAAAAAGGCAAAAAAGCTGCCAGCAGTGGTGAATGCTGTGTCTTCAACACTCCTAACACTGCAGGAGAAACTTCTTCCAAAAAATCCATGTAGCCACTGGCTGCAAAGCTGCCATGAAACTATTAATCAATCCATGGGAGAAGCTTTGATGGTGTGTTTACACTTTTCACCATTACAAATAGTGCCACACTCCAAATGATGACTGTGCACCACACAGTGAGGAAATGAGGTGATAAAAACAACAAATATGAAGTACTAATTTCTTGATTATTTTTATTTACACTCAGGAGAAAACCAAGCAAGTGTTAATACAACCTACTTTACCTTTTTTTTAATAATTTATAATTGATCAGTCAGGTAAGTCTGTACTGGAGTCATGTTTTATCATTGTTAGTGTTATTAATAAGGGCAATCACACATCTTTGGAAAACTGTTTGCCTCTGCTGAAAAATTAATTTTGGTCCAACGGCATTCCAAATCAAAAAAGTCATAATGGAAGCAATCTGAAGCAGAGGCTCTGCTCACAGATACGCCTTAAACAGGGTGGTGACACAAATACTGTTTTATACTTCATTAGCAGTCAATTAATAACCCATGGTGAACACGGTGTCTTGGAGTTCGGCTGTGAAATGAAGTGTTCCCTTTCATTTGGTTTGTCACCTTCTGTGAAAACTTAAAGGATTAATTAGGTCTTCTCTGAATCTTGCTGCTTGCACGTTTAATAAAGTAAGATCTCGGGTTTAGTGGAGCATGGAAACATCATTCCCTATATGTTTCTTTTTCAATACTTTATTTACTCTTTTCAAGAAAAAAAAATGAGATTTTTCATCTCTTGACTCAATGCCTTAAAGAATAACCATGCAGCTGAACATGAAATTAAAAAAACATACCACAAAAAGCAAAGAATAGATGAGGAAACAAGTAGGTGCCTCTGGCTTCATGGAGCAGCAGGTTAAACAAGATAAACATCACTTTTAAAATGCTTAAGGTTTTCAGACACTATGGTCGTAGGTGTGCTTAGTGTCAAGAGACACAACTGCACAGTGATCCAGGTTGTATACATAAAACTTTGGGATTCTAGGGAAAAAAAATTATTTTATCTCTCTCTTTATTATTGGTTTAAATAAACAAACAAAAAAAAATCGCAGAAGTATTTCATTCTTCCATATCAGAATATGGGAATGAAAGTGTTTACAGAAGAACCAGGGGGGGCTCTTTTCATTAACCCAGTGCACATCGAATTTCAGCAAGAATAAAGCTGCCCAAGTTACCACAAGGGTATAAAATCAGTAGTCAAGAGGAACAGGAGCTCACTCAGTTGCTTTTCCTCTTCTTTACAATCTGAAACTGCCTCTCTGTGGTGTGCTGAGAGAGAACATATCTAGGTGCTTATTTCATGTATTTATGAAAAGAAGCTGAAACAGAAGCCACTGTGTGTGGGGAGCTCATTCTGATGTCAGAGCACGAGTTAAATGCTTTTGATACAGGTGGGGCTAAGAGTTTAAGGTGACTCTTTCCATTAACATATTGTTTCCAGTTGCTCAAAAACTTCAAACATTTTGACTGTTTGTGCCAAAATTACCAGCCCTGGACTAAGTTTATGTGCAGGGGAAGGAAAGTGTGAGGACCCAAAATGTTTCAACCAGAACTATTGTTCTCTTTCTGAGGAAAAATGCTGGTTTTCATTCAAGGAATTAAGAGTTTCCTTTCAGACTTTCTACATTTTGGACTGAGTACATGCAATTTTTCTATGACAGATGGTTACAAGTATAAAGTGCACCCCAGCCCATGCATGGCCCACCACTACCAATCTTCTTAAAACACAAAACATGTCCTAAATGCCTCAAATGGGTACCAAATCCTGTCCATGCAGCCATTTCTGAATCTATTCTCCGAACTACATGCAAGTGTTTTATATTTTTTTAACTTTTCCAACTCCTTTGACCATTTGCTTGCTCAGTAAGCCTGTCTTCCAGTGGCTTAAACTTCCGTGAAGTCAAATTTTGTTGACTTCATGTTAATGTGTCTGCTGCTGAGGCGCATGAATTAAACCAAAATGTAAAAGGAAGAAATGTTGATTTTACCCCTGGCTACATGGAAAGTGCTCCCAGTGGCTGGGTCCATTTGTTCCAGCTGGTAGTGTACAGCATGTCATAAACTTTCAAAATACTGTTTACCAAACAGTTTTACTACACATATTAAAGCTGAAAAAAGCCCAGAAACTCAATTCTAGTTTATAAAAATGTGCAACTTGTGATGTAGTAGCTTGTTCATACAAATTACTGCAGTAGAAAATTCATTAAAACTCCTTTAAGTATAGTGTGGTCCAAGGAAGCTTTATCATGGGAAGTGACAAGGATGGTTTTTAATGAGTTACAATCTGGTAATCTGAATATTTTTTCTGAAGTTGCTCTCTTCTAATTAGACCTTAAAGATTTTTCATGCAAACTGTCTCTGTTCTGTCTAAATAGAAACTTTGTGAGATCGTGACGATCATCTTTAGTTCTCATTTCCCCGAAAGGATTTTTGGACACAAGTACATCAATGAGTTTGGGAAGTTTTTATGATTTGCTACCTGAATTATTTCAAAGCTTTCTGGTTTGTTTTATCCCCCTTCTGAGGTTCTAGATGTTTCTGAGTTTCCTGGAAAGCTGAAGAGGGAATTTGTGTGGCTCTAGTTCTGAGGTACCACAAATGGTTCCTGTACCTATGAAGGAGCAGTCTAGGCTCTGCAGTTGGGGCTTTTTTTTCTCACTGGTCCATAGCCTTAGTTTGTCTGTACTAGCAGATTCTGTATTTATCTGCGCTCAATTCCCATTTTATTTCTATCCCTATCCCTCAGCCGAGTGCCTTGCAGAGACGCATTAGGTGATTATGTCACCTGTTACACGGAAATTTCTCTTTCTGCAGAACTATGTTCTGTTTCTAAAAGTTCTCTACATGTCAGAACTCTTCTAAATAGCATAAATGTGTTTTCTTTTGAGTAACTCAAACCTAATTTGTGAACCCTTTGGGAGCCCAACCACTGAAGAATTATAAATGTGTTGCACTTTCAATTATTTATAATACTGTGCATGTTGTAATATTCACATCAATGGAAATATGCAGATGATACATGCTGAAGCATCAAATGGAGCTTTTCCTGAACTTTGACCACCTGCTCACACTCCCTTTAAGAGCTGCATCTCGAGATTATTTGCAGCACTGAAAACCTGTGAAGAGTTTAAAAGCAGCTGGCATATTTGCCTGGTTAAAAAAGCAGCTTCTAAAGTAACACTCCTTCTCTCCATATGTCTCTTTGCTACGATGGCTGAATATTGGGCTCAGCTTTCATGTATTTCCTGGGAATCCTCTAAAGCAAAAAATGGAAACAGACTACCGAGAAGGAATAGTGTCCCTGGCTGTATTCATACAAATAAACACAGCCTAGGTGTGTGCACTCATCCTGAGCAGCCTGAGGCGTGTGCCTGTCCTGCCTTCAGATTAAGTAAGATTACTTCCTTGCAGGTGTATTTGCCAAACTGCAGCTACAGGAAAGAGGTCACAGAACAAGCAGAGCTGGAAGGGATCAAGGCCCACTGAGTCCAGCTCCTGGCCCTGCACAGCACTATTTGTGTGCCCATGTCTGTCAGCTCTCTTCCAGACTCAGGCACACACAAACTGTTGTAAGGGAAAACTTTCTTTTTGAGCTTTGTGAGTGTCTGTTCTCTGGTAAGAGAGCAAGGGGTTATGAACGTCAGTTTCCTCTGTTGTGTTCAGAACTATTCCCTGAAACTGATTATTTTTGTCTCCCATGCATCAACACGAGCTATGTGGCATCTTAACACTTGTTATCTTGTTGTATCCTGCCAGAGGCTTATTAAGAAGTGACGCTTGGGGTCAGATGTAAAACAAACACAAGGGCCACCAAGGCTTTGCTTCAAATAGTTGCCCTTCCACTTCCCCTTCCACAGAAAAACTGCAGTTCTAGCAGCTCACTCTGACTCAGATGATTTGGCTACAAGCAATTCCCCTGCATGCATGGCCTTTTTCACAGAAAAAAAAAAAGGGAATATTTAAGTACCTTGCTCTCCTAACAAGGTTCCAGATGTGGAAGCGACAGCAGTGATTTGATTTTGCTGCCTCTCAGCGCTGTGCTTCAGGCCAGCCTATTTCATTCCTATCTCCAGGGTTACAGAAGGAGTGTTCGTAGGTAGGTGTTGCAATATTGAGGTTTCAGGCAATCAATAGATAAACAGATCTTGTACCACAACCTCTCTGTATTCTTTTCATTGGCCTATACTTAGTTTTGCCTCTGCTTATCGAAGGGCTGCTTTCTTTACTGCTGCAAGCTCAGAATTACCCTGAAAAGAATGCATTTCCTACTCCTACCTCAGACAAAGAGAAGCTTGGAAAACTATGATTCGTTTTCTTCCCCCTAAAATTTGCCTAACAGGGTGAAAATGGGAAAGAGGATGGGCAAGCCGTTATCTCTGAATGCAGCAGCTAAAAGCCTCGATGCTCAGCAGAATCAGGGGAAAGAAAACAAATGGTTTGGACTCCCCTGCTTACCTTCCCCTCCACACACACCAAGGAAAAGCTCTAAAAATGGCCTGACCAGCAAAAGGCCTTGCAGGAGCGGGGAAGCTCAGTCCCCTGCCTGTCTCATTTTGGCAACCCTGGCTGAAAGGATCCCTGCTGTGCATGAATACTGCCCCAGTACACCGCAATTATCTCCTGATTGCCGCCCTTCTCCCCACCAGAAAAGCTGTGAGAACAAAGAATACCTGTCCTGGCACAGTACTACAGAGTCCAGCTCAAGTTCTGCTTTATGCTGGTTTTACCAATTAGTTCCCTTTACAATCCAAGGCTCTTTTCAGCCTTCAGAGTCTTCAATCTCTGAACATTAGGTGCAGGTAAAATTGATTAATTTGTCAGTTGTCTGTCTTATTGTCAGCCGTGGTGAGCAGAGGATGTCTGCACTGCTTTATACCCTGAGGATATCTGTACTGAAAAAACAAAACACCCTCTCCCACCAATCCCTGAAATGAAAGAAAGCAGAAAACATGTCTGAATCCACTAAACTTATAATAACATCTAAGTATTTTATTTAATAACATACAAGTATTCTGTTTGATAGCAAATATGTAAGATCTAGTGTCACAGGGGCCTAACAGCAAGAGAGTATGAGCTAAAAAGGATGTGTGTAACAAGATAAGATAAAGTTGATCTCTAAAGCAGAAAGGTGGGGGCACTGGTAGGACAGCACAAGAGATTGTAGCTTTTGGGAGGCTTTATAGTTAGAAACATAAGTGGTGAGGGACTTCTATTTGGAAGTTTGATCTTTGATGTGAGAGAGCATTTCAGAGCCTCAACCTTCCCCTACCAAGGTGTCTTCAGGCCAGAAACTCGGACATGCAGCAGCAGAAGTGCAAATTAAGTATAGGGTTAAGCTTTTGGCATTAATGCCTTGCTGAAAGTCAGGTGGAGACTTGACATGGATGTTATGTATAGAGGATAAGGCAAAGTCAGCCAAAGCTACTTTCCTACATGGCTAAAAATTGTGGCTTGGAGAGATTTCACCCCTTTTTCAGACAGAACTAACCTCTCGTGGCACATCAAGAACATTACTTATGTACTTTTGGGAGAAGAAACTTTGTCCTATGAACCTTGGCTTGATAGAGGAGGGAGGGAGTCTGTCTCCACAGAGGAAGGAGGAGACTTGTGAGAGGCTCTCACTGCAGCCTGCTTGGAAGTGGAGAATGGGATGGTGTTTTCCAAGAGATCACACAGAAAAATAACCAGAACGAGAGCTGTGGCTGGATATAAAATTGTAGCTTGTGTGTTTCATTATTCTGTGCACTTAATGATCCTCTTTAGAACCTCTTTTGATTTGGAGGGATACATGTTAAATTTCAAGCCTAAATCCTCTCATTTTTGTGAAGTTATGGTGATTAAATGATGTTCTAAGGCGTCTGTGCCATACACTGAACACCAAGTGAAGCCTATGAGAGTTCAGTAAGCCTGAAGATCTTCCTTTACAAAGTAGGACTCAGATTACCTAGAGTGATTCACAGCCTTTTAAATGAGGATGCTCAACAAACTTGGCAAGTAGCAATGACAGGGTCTTGGTTTTGTTTAAATCAGGAGAAATGATAAAATCAGTGATGTGAGGGAAGAGTGTGATGTGGATATTGTAGTGACTTACACAGAGCTTTTGTGGAAATTATGTGAGAAGGTGCAAGAATTGGCATTGCAGCTTTGAAAATCAAAAATGAAGGATCCCAAACCTCTGGCTTCATGCCACTGCTGCCAGCACACAGCTTGCTCACCTGTGGCAGTGTGCAGTCCCACGAGGGAGTGATCTGAGGGGTGTCAAACCCAGCTGTGCCTTGCCAGCCTGCCTGCACATCTGTCCTGCAGCTGTTGGACACAGCAGGCAGGCTGGGGATGCAGACTCTGAAAGCATCCCCGGGTTCTGTATCACACCAGAGATCATAAATACTGAGTAACTGTCACTGGCCTTGGGGAACTCAAAAGCTGCCTGACAGTTTGGCAACAAACCCTCTCCTCTGAAAACAGGGATCCTCTGGGGAGCGTGCTCAAGGTACCCAGCACCATATGCTGTTTAATGTCATGAGAAATAACGTATTGAGCACTTGATTTACACGAAACCTAAAGCAATAAAAAGAAAGAGAAGACTGTGAGACATTTGGAAGAAGTCTGGCGTGTTGAGGAAGAAGAGGGGTGGGTTTGAAGGAAAAGCTGCTGAGCACCATCTTTTCCCTTGGCTCTCCCACAGCAGCCAGGAATCTACACCTCCCCATCACGAGGTGTGCAATACATACAATTATGGAGAACATAACAGAGCCTGGAAAAGAAAATGCTGCAAGTATCTAGTTTATAAACAAGCATCTTCCTCTCTTGTTTCATCCAGTATAAGCAGAATATTGCATGTAGGGATGATTCAAGAGGTAGAGGATCATTTTGGTGGGAAGGAGAAGTGAAATGACAGCTTGGAGTATTCACCTATTGTGCAAGATGATTATGAGAAAATTAGAAAAATAAGTGAGGTATTAAAAGTTAACTGTAAGATTTTCCTTTGCTGCAGGCTATTGTTTGTAGTCTTCAAATTTTCTTTAAATCTTCTTTGTGTCATAGGTTAGTCCAATGCAGATAGCAAGTGCATACTGTGCTGTTCATCCATTAACAGCCTCATTTATTCAGATACCACGTTTGAACAGTCCTCAGGAATATATACAAATATATAGATATGTACTGTTTGTTTAAGGGGAGGCTTGTAGAGACTGACTCTAATTTAACTTAATCACTTCCTGCTTCATATTCCTGAGAAACTTCTCATGATTAAATAGCTAGGAATGACAGTTGGGACTGTATTTATTTAAAAAGTGACTCTTAACTGAATGCATGGTTTTTACATGCAGGAAGTGAGCTTTCAATTTTATAGTTTCAAATTCTAATGAAAGCAGCACTAACAGCACTGCAGAGTGACAGACTTGTGGTGGCTTTTCCCTTCCTATTGCACGTCATAAAAGACACTGCTGAAGTTAGGTCAAACTACTGTATCAAATATGAATTTTCATTTGGTGCATGCTTCAATTCAGCACAAAAATGTTTCCAAGGCAATAAGAGTACTCAAGTCTGCACATGTACCTTCGAGCACACAAAGCCGAAAAACAAACTTTGGAAATATCACCTTTAAATGAATGGAAGGTTCATCTCCTATTGCTTTAGCCCAGGAAGACCAGGTCTCCCACCTTTTTTTTTTGAGCTATCATAATAAAAGTAAATAGCAAAACCTTAAACAGAGTCCTGGGAGGTCTCTTGGACAAGGCAAAAGGGCAGGTGAAGGATGGATTTTTAAGCCTTCCTATAGAAGAATTACAGTGGACAGAGTCCCGCTGACCCTGTGAAGAGTCAGAAAATGAACCTTGATTGCCCAAGTCCAAGCACAGCACCTCTATCAGACCATTATTATCAGCTGCCATTTAAGGTGGATTTCCTGCAAGTTTACAGTTTGTTTCCAGGGGAGATAAAGCCCTGTGTTGTTCTTGACAGGTATTCTTAAGTTAATATCAAATGAATCTATCCTTTTGGACACAGAAGGGTGGATTTGGTGGTTCCTTCATAAGGATTCAGCCTGAGAAGAGTTTTGATGGAGACTCAGTTTGAGGAGGAAGTGATTTTCTGGGTGATTGACCCAATTCTGGACATGAGTGCAGCTTTAAAGTAATGGATTTCCTCTACCTTCCCACTGAAGAAGCATAGTGAACAATCAGCCTTTTTTTAGCAATGCTAAGATTTCACTCATCTGGATTTTTGTTAGGGGACCCTTCTGAGTCTGTACAGAGCAGAGGCTATAGCACTTTTTTCTAGGGATCCCTGACTCTATCAATAGATAGAGTATCAATATCCCTGACTCTCTACACTAGGACATTGTTTAGAAAATCAGAGCCAGCTTTTAGTGATGGGCTAAGCTTTCTGAGTTAGCTGTTAGTTGACTTAATCCAGCCATGCTCTTTCTCATTAGAACAAATGAGGATCCTAGGAAAATACCTGTTGGTTGCTTGTGTCTATAGATGATATGGTCAACCTGTAGCTGTTAAAAATGTTGACAATATTTTCAGAATTATCCCCTATGAACTGATACAGGCTTGCACTTGAAAAATACTGGAGGTACATAATCACTGATAGGACATCTGGGTTCTTTATGATCAGATTGGCCTTGGCAAAATGTGTTTCTGTCAGTTGACTTCAGCTGCTCCTGGAACTTCAGATTGAGAGATAGGGGTTGAAAATGGATTTATTGTCCTGGGTACCAGCAGCCTGAATAACTAATACAGAGAAAATTAACTGCTGGTTTTAGCTAAGTTTCTCAGTGCAATTTCATTAACTTGGATATATTCCTGATGAGGATTGAAATTATTGGTTTATGATATATGTGTTCACTTGCCAAGCAAAGCTTCTCTCACTATATTTGAGCTATATATACAATACTCAGAGATCTGCACTTAGAAATGAATAAATCTTTTTGAATAGATCTTTTAACCTCTCTTCTCTAGGTAAGTATTTCTCAACAGCCTTTTCTTTCTGTTCATGTTATTTACTTCAAATGCCTTGACCACGTGTAAGCTGCAGAGTGGTTAAGCTGAAAATAAACTACACGTATTTTCATCAGATTTTTCACAATCTTCAATCTTGCCCATTTATCAATTCTATCAATGCTGGGATAAAATGATGATCAGATGGCTGAAGTAGCTGCCCTGTGAGGAAAGGCTGAGAGAGATGGGTTAGGTCAACCTGGAGAAGAGAAGGTTTGCAGATGCCTTGCAGTGCCTGGAGGGAGCCTACAAGAAATATGGAGGGTGATTTTTTATAAGGCATGTAATGATAGGACAAGGGAAAATGGATTGAAGTGAAAGAGGGCAGGTTTAGATTAGGTATTAGGTGTTAGTCAAAGAAATACAGGAGAGATTATGTAGTTTAAATCTCTCATCAGACAAACGTGTCAAGTGGTCCTAGAAATACCAGAGTGAACTGGGAAAGCAGGATATAAACCTGCTGTGCTCCAGAACCACATATTTAGGCTTTGAAAAGCAGGCATCTTTTAAAGTTCCTCTTACATATTTATCTTCATTATGTGCAGCCTTTCTTGAAGCATCCTTAAGGGTTTATGCTTAAAATGCCCCTTCCTATTGTGTGCTTGGGAGAAGCTCTTCTGCTCGCAGAGTTCCTGATGGGATCGATTGTCAAAATTCCCAGGAGCTGGTGAGCTGTGACCCATTTCTTGCTTTAAAAAATAAACATATCCTGTGCTTGTCAACAATGATGTTTTTAAAATTGCATGGAATTTTAGACAGCAGGGGTTGTTGAGTGATGTCATTGGGATGTCCAGGCTCTCCCTTGGAGCTGTCAGCCTCTGTTGCTGTGCTCTATGGTGACGTGCATATTAGAGCTGCCTTTTCTCTCTGTCTCAGCATTGTAAACCTGATACCTGGTTTTTTTCTGATGCCTATCACTTAACATCAGCAAGAAGAAGAAGAAGAAAGAAGACTGCAACTCCCCCACACATCCACCCCCACAAAGCCACAACTGGGCTTGGAGCTCTGTGAAGAAAAACTGACAGGCTGCAATTCTGGGTTCAGAAATCTTTGTAAAGCTCTCCTGTAATTCCTGTGTAGAAAGGGGTCGTGTGCTAAATATAAACCCTTTCAGGCAACCTAAGGAGGGAAACAGAGTGCTTGTAGCCAGGAAAATTAAAACCATATGAACTGATAATCTGATGGCAGATTACCAAATGGTTTCTATCAGTTCAATCTGGTTTTGAGTTGGAGTGGAGCTTTAGGTGACACCAGAGGACATCCAGCACCTCACTTTTGGTGGGGTGAGGGTGGAGAAGGACTTTATTTTGGACTGTGTTACAGAAATGGCATCCAAGGGAACCTTCTCTCACATGCTCATTCAGAGCTGCAGTTCTGAATGTACCTGGAGCTTGGAATAAATCGATCAGTAGGCAGCCGCTTTGAAACCCATTATGATTTGTTTTTCAGACCCGTCAGTGGTGACAGCTGACTTGCTATTTATAGACCTTCTTGTAGGTATAAATTCCTGAGCTCTAATTTTGTTCTTAGTTAAGGTGCTAATATTGTTCATTCTTAAATACCTGGCAAACCATTTTCTTTTGTTTTGTCAGCAATTATTTAATGTGTAATACTCTAGTCAGTGGCTGTTGCCAAAGAGAAGCCTTTTGACAGAATTTTGGAATTTGCATTAAAATAAAATGGGTTGAGTTGGTATTTTAGTGGCTTTTCATGGAAGCTTTAATACATGCCAAAAAAGAAAACTTCTAAGGCATATACAGAAAAGTTGCTCGTATGTAGATTTAATTTTTTTTTTAATCTGACTGGCAAATTAATCTAGATTTTTCTGTCAGCATGCCATCTGCACGATCTCAAATTCTTCTGTCTTTTCAGAAAAAAAACTTTGTAAATTGTCACTTCCACAGGATTTCTACTGTAATGTATTTCTAATCCACACAATTATACTATGTGGAAGAAACTGCTGCTAGTTTAAGATGTACTCTTCAGAAAACAATGGAAATCAACGTGTGAGGTGACAAATTTCCATCCTGACAAAACAGAAAACATTGAAAGGTTAGAGTTTGTAAAAGGAGAATATTCAGAATACCAAATGTGAGCTCCTATAGAGCTTTAGCTCCCACAGGAGCAGTACTCAGCTGACAACAAAAGGACTGCATAGACAAATGCAGTTTATACTTTGCCTGCACAGAGCTCTGGCAGGGAGTCAGGCAGGAAGGTGACCCCCTCCTGCCACTCAGCTGAGCAGGAGAATGGTCAGGCTGTGGGTGGTGGGAAATGGCCCCTTTGCCATGTCACTGTGTCGTGCCTCTTCCAAATCAGGCCAACACCTCCCCAGTTCCTGAAGGGAGTTGTCCCTGCAGGTGACAGTCACATTCTGCATGAACTGTAAGCAGGCACAATTATTCTGTTCAATGCCTTGTTGTCTTTGTTGATGGAAATCATTCACTTTGTTCTTTGAGAGCTTCTTCATAATCCGGTATAGGGACATGTCTGAATATTATTTACTGTCTAAATTGATCCTTTGCCTGCACAAAGGATGATTAAGGCAAAAGCATTATTTTAGATCCAAATTACCTTGTGAAAGAGCAGATTCTTTTATTGAACTACTTGGGGCACCCAGGATCATATCTATACCTAGGCTGAAAATGTTAAATCCTTTTTCTTGGCTGAACTACTCCCTGAATTGATGATGGCCAGATCAATTGCAAGCAGGTTCTTCTAACTCAGGATTGAACCACCTGGCTGTGAAGATGAAAAAAGAAAAATCATTATTTTGACAGCTGCATTAGTAAGATAGCTCAGAGCATGAGCTCGTTATGCCTTCTGAGTGTAACAGAGTATGAAGGCAAGGCCATGGTAAAAGTGTCTTTAGGCTTTGAGTTTCAGACAATTAAAAATGTGGGGTGCATTAGATGTGGGGTGCATTAGTTGTGTGGCCTCTGTGAGGCTGTGAAGGACAGGCTAAATATGAAATCTGCATCCCTTATTGTCTCCTTTGGAGCTGCTTATTCCCCATTTGGATATCATGGCAGTTCGTGAGTCAAGGTTGATGGCTGTGGTAAGAGGTAACTTGTCTGAGGTAGACAGCAGGAGAAGAGGAGTGCAGCAGTGGGGCTGAGGAACTGAAAATCTCTGTCTTGTCCTGAACCTCTCAGAGGGCTGCAAGGATGACAACGTTGAACCCAGTGAGTAAAACCAAACTCAGCAAATGCTGGGTTGAAGCTGCTGTTCAACATCTCAAGCTGTCCTTCCCTGTGGAAAGCCTTTACTCTCTGTGTATCCAGTTCCTGCCCTCAGTAGGTGATGTGCTTGAACAACTAAAAGCATGTTGAAACAGTGCAGTAACACCAGTGAAAACAAATTCCCTCCTCCCAGCCTACCTGTTGTATCAGCTGAGCAAACTGAATTGTGCCAGCTTTGAGACTGGTGCTTCCTGCTGCTCATCCTTGGAGACACTGGTGAACAGGCCTGGCCAGGAGTGTGTGTGCCCTTACTTGGGTTTGTCATTCCTTGTGAGCTCAGGAACACAGGTTAGGAAGTCACTGGTTTAATGCTGCAGGAAGTGGTTAGTTGGTGACATCTAATTCAGCTCCATGAGAAAATACTTATGGGTTAGGAGATACGTTTCCATTCTGTGTCAGCATTAATCTATCTTGTTTTTTCATGCTGATGAGACAATTTGCGAGTTTATCTGGAAAGCAAATGGTCTTGTGCAACTCTAGCCAGGGAGAAAATGTTATTCTTGAATCAGGACTTTTTGGGATTGAATCCCTTCTTGTGCTTGATGATGATTTTTCTTGTCAATGGCTGAGAATCCCAGACCTGCCTTCTGCAGGCAGTGCAATCAAACACTTAAATATTGAAGCTACCACTGGCCAAAACCATTTCACTGCCACTTATCTTCATTAATATTCCTATAAGTCCCTGCTCCTGTGCTGAGAGAGGCTGTAAGGGTTATTGCTGTGTGTTGTTTGTGGCTTCAGAAGCCTGATTTAAGAACCATGACCCCATTGTAGTCTCTGCCCAGATAGCATCACAACAACCACTGAAGTTCCTGCAGGAAGGTGTTTCTTCACTGCAGTGCAATGAAATGTAAATCTGCAGGGAAATATTTTAAAGTCAGAGGATGTTTGACGTTTTCCTGGTGGTACAATACATGTTCTTGAATGGGTTTATAATTGTTCCTCATATGGGGGGGGGTGGTTTTCTGCTATCATTTTAAGTGAAAATTTAGGAGCAAGTGAATAATGCTGCTACCATAACATATTTCTGACTGGATGGATTGTTTTCAGAGATCTTAGACTCCATGACCTGATCTACATTTATGATGTTGTGCTAACTTTCACTGAGGTATCCTACAGCACAGGAAGCTAGCCTTGTTTTTTGTCTGTTCCTCTGTGTGGATTATAATCTGACTGAAATCCAAGGAGCTGTGCTATGAGCAAGGACACAGCAAAAGTCAGTGCAGACTGACAAAGTTGGACCAGAGGCTTAGGAAAAGTGGACAAGAACAGTACCTGTAGAATGCTAATAAACTTTTCATATATCTGTTTTTCTGAAGTCAACCAAGACTGAAAATGTATGCTTGAAAGGGTTTTAGACTATTATCAAAGGTCTGGATAATAGCAGCTAGATAAAGCCACAAGTTACAGTAACATTTCAGCCCATTAAACCTCAGGGTCACCTTATCCTCAGAAAGAAAAATGTCTTGCAGAGTTTTACAGAACTTAAAATCCAGCAGGAAGAGCCCTTCAAAAAAGATACAAGGAGACAGTAATTTTAAACAACAGCTTTGTTGTGATCTTACTGATATCACAGTTCTTTGCAGACCAGGAGCTAAGGCATCTGAGGAGGAGAAAATAACATTCAGGATAGATTTATCCCCATATTCTCTGAGTGTCAAGGTGCTTTAATAGGATTTAAACAGGTAGAGAACTGGGTAGTGGAAAGCAGTTGATTTTTGTTCAATGTGCATTTCACGTAGGAAATATGTGAAGCTTTAGATCTGATTATCCACCAGAACAAAAGGGCTTTTACAGACCATGGACTGCAAAAGGCTGGGGAATCTGCCTGATTATCTTCCAAACTGTCCTGAACCTAAACACAGCTAGATCTGAGTAGAATAGGTGGCAGGTAGAGTTGCTGAAGCAGATTAGTCTTGGTAAAGCACTGGGAAACACTGGATATTATCTATGTTTTCCAATAAAGATTCTGTCTTTGTCTCTTCTCCTCCCTGAGTGCCTAAATTTAGACCCTGAAATGCATCCTTGAGAACAGAAATAAATATTGATGGTTGTTTGCATGGGAAGGTCTCATTGATTTTGATGGTGTTCAGTGCCACCCTGTGCCATTAAACAGAGGCCATCTTTGAGGTACGTGACTACAAAATTTGGGGTTTGCATATACTTGGTGTAAATTTCAGTGGCTAAGGAAAAATGTTATTTGAAATGAGCAGTAGCTTTACCAGGAGTGCTTAGAAAATGTTGACTTCTTGGCTACCCAGAAGAAAGCATTTTGAAGAGTGCCAATATAGGGGAAAGATCTGAAAAATTTGATATAAGCTGATGAAGAAAAGAAGCTTCAGACTGTGCCCTTGTAGGTGTAGTGGAAAGTAACATCCTTCAGGATTAAAGGAATTGTAGAGCCCATTTTCAGTGTTCAGCCCACTTGGACTGTGATTTCCAAAGAGCTGCTGGAACTGAAAAGGAGCCTGGCTGCCTGCATTCCCTGAAAAAGGAAGCTCAAGGGGATGCAGGGAGATGGAAATGGTTGCATCTTTCAGGTACTGGCAGTATGAGACAATGGATAGCAGAGGAAATAAGGGTCACATAAAAAGAAGAGAAGCAGATGGAAAATGCATTTTTGGGCAGTGGCTGAATAGCTGCGTAGCACAGGTATGAAAAATGGTTTACAGAACAAGTATATGGAAGACTAAATATAGAAAGGAGATGAGATTAATGTTCTGGAAACCAGCTGCAGATGATGTGACGTGCTCTGGACACTCTGTTCTCTGTTCTTGTACCATCCCCCTGGTATCCAGGCACTTAACTGGCAGATGACTCACTGTGTCTTTGTGCTGCAGCTTGCTTCTCAATTAGATAAAGGTAATTCTTTCCACTTTTGGAGTGATGCTGAAAAGGATTGATCTGTAAAGTGCTTTGAAGATACACTAACATTCACAGAGCCTCTGAAGCCTGGGTTTTAATCGTGGAGCTGCAGATAATTTTAGTACCTTGTTGCAGCATCACAAATGCCTAAGTGCAGTAATTCTAATCCATGGTACATTATATTTGATGCTCCAGATACCTGAGATGATATGGAGGCTGGGTGAATTGCTAACATAATACCATTGGCTTCACTTATACGTGTTCCACAATGGGGCTCAAACATTTTTCTGTTTGGGGATTAACTTTCTTTGTTTCCAGTGCAGCTTTCTGAATGCTCTGAAGTTAACTTATTTTTTTAGCTGGTGTGCCGCATAAAACTTCAAGGTTAACTTTGCTCTGAGTAACAAACAGTGAAGTGAAATGATTCTGAGTGAAATACAAATTCAAAACTTCACCATTTCATCCAGGATTGCAGAGCTCACACACCAGCTTCAAGTGTCGTGTCAGAAAAGGTGTGTCCACAGCTCTTAGCCCATGGAATCAGATCTCATAATGATTCATCTCAGCTCCAATGACATTTTGATGTTATCGTTGGTGCAGAAGATGAGTGTTGCCAGTGAAATATCCACTAAATCCAGAGAAATTCTGGTAAATATGGGTTTTATTGACCTCACACATGCTTGTGTTTAACCTGGACAAGGTGACTTTTCTGACCAAACAAAAGGTTGTCTTTAACTAAGATAGAGACAAGTTCAAAAAAAATCCAGTGAATCACTGATATTTTCTGAAACTACATTAATCAGCTCTCTGTATACTCAGTTTCTATCCAAAACAAATGCAAAATCAAAGTAACTGAGTGGGACTGCTTGGAGAAACTCCCCCTTTTTAAGAGAACCATTTCATTGTGCTTCTCTCTAACTTTTAGTGGTTGTGGGAAAGCACAGGGTCTGCAAACAAAGTCTATGAAGCTTGTGACCTTTCTAACATAAAGGCACTCTTCCTAGTCTTGATTCCGTTCCTGCTTGAAAATCTCTCATTGCCTGTTTTACCAGTTTCTCCTTTCCCAGAGAAGATGATGCACAGTTCTTCACCTTTTACAATTGAAATTGAATTAACTCTCAAATTCTTTCTTGATGTTTTCCAATATTGCTGTCACTTACATGAAAAATTACAGCCAAGTGGTGGTGCTGCCTTTTTTGGCCCTAAGTGCTGGGATGGAAGCCTCAGCTGCAAGAATTTGCTGGAGTACCTTTGAAGAGAAGGTTCATCCCTTCCAATTTCTCTGCTTAGTGACTAGGTCAAAGTATCAGGAACAGCCTCAAATCTCCCCACTTGTTTGGCCAAGAAAAAGGAAAAAAAAAACCCATAGATGCATCTTAGCTGTTAGAATGTGACACTTAAAGCAAGTTCAGATAACCAAACACTAGAGTAGATTATTGGGCAGCTGCTGCTAAATGTGATTTTATTGCTAATGTAGAAAGACCTTATTCGAAAAAGAACTGTCCATCTTTCTAGACTAGTGCTAAGTCTTCTAAAATTCCTTAAAAATGTTACTGGATATTTAGATTTTTTTTTCCCCTTATCTTACAGATTTCTTAGAGGTGATCTGAAAAATAATTCTGAAGGCATTTGTATTTCAAATGGCTTTTTCTCATTTTAGTATAGTGTTGGTAGCTTAGAGCCTTTCTGATATTCTCTCCTCCTAAGATTTCTTGTTAATTAGGTTAAATCATATATCCACCATAATTCCAGCATGCAGATTCCTCTTACAGGACTTGCCTACTCCAGCATTCAGACTTTGAGGCAGATAAAACTCCCAAAAACTGCTAAGAGCCTTGATCTCATCTTTGGTGTATGCTGCTCTCACCCGTGACCTTTTTCATACACTCAAACCCTTTCCTTGTGCTCTCTGTATGTGCATGCACTGAATAGAAAACAATAAATCAGATCTCAAATGTCATGTTATCAATTTAAGGTAAAATCTCATCCATTAGTATAGAGAGTGAATCCTTTTCTGTTGCATAACAGGTAAGTTAAAATAAGCAGTCCATGTCTGAAGATATGTGGTACAAACATGGCACTCAGCTTTTTGCTGTTTATCTTTCAGCTCCATCTATCAGAATCACTCTCTCATCAAACAAACGAGGCTTTTATGGATATTAGCAGGAGATGTGCATCTACCATAAGCCATGTAGAGTCACCTGATTTGATTAGTGTGTTGAGTAATGCTTACATGATCTTATTACCTAAATATGCAGTGTCCTTTTCCCTGTACACGTATGGTAGCAGCCCATTTTGGTCCTGGCATTTATGTACAACATGCTGTAGATAAATGATTAAAATAGTATAGAGTGGCTCATTTAAGCAGGACCATTCTTCAGGCATTAAATAAGTGTTAAGTACAGGGCTTCTGGGTGTGCCTGCAAATTGTACTTTCCCATATTACAGAACATGGATCAAAGCTGTTCAAACACTGACAAAGTCTAGAATAATGGTCTTAGTTCGCTAAAAGGTGACTTTTTCATCGAATTTTGTTTAAATGAATCATCTTTCATCCCTTTCTGTGGCTTCTTGGCTATTATACAGCAATCCCCCTTGTAATGAGAGTCATTTTAGTCCATATGTTAAATCAAAGCAGTTGGATTACTTAATTTCAAAGCCATTCAATTCCAGAGTTTAAGTAAATTGATATAATTTTAAAAATCCCATCTCCTTGCCCACTAAGGCAAAGTTTTTCACCAGTTTGCTAAATATTATCTACAGCCTACCTGATTTTGTACAGGCTCTGAGTGCGATAGCTCCACTGAAATTCATCGAACTCAATTTTTAACGAAACACATATTTTTCCAAAGAGTAAAATCATAAGAACTAAAACACCTACCTTTTGAAATGAGGTCTGAAGCCTGCATTGCAGTGTCAGTGGCACAGTGCCTCACCCCTAGGAAGTTTTCTAGTGGTGGTGGACACACAATGATAACAAGAGCAAGTGTTTCTTAATACTTAGCACAGACTTCATCTTGCACCATCTCCTTGAAGCAGCCGATTCCTTCCCACGTGAAATACCTGGCTATGAACAATTTTGGACCCAATACTTGGTGTATTTTTCTCCACCTAAAACACTCCCTTCCTGTCGATGACAGTTTCTCTTGACAAAGCCACAGGATTACTTGCCTTGCTAGTGATTGAGGTTTAAGGAATGGGGCATGTTGCATTAAAAAGGGGGGGAGATTTAGGATTGTAAATCGCTGCCAATAAAATGCTTTGGTGGTAAACTGGAGTTAAATGTCTGCTGCAGTTTGTTCAGCAGCTGTACTGTATGAGAGGCTTACATTGCAAACACTAATATTTGTGTCCACAAATATTATATAATATTCTGTGCCATCAATAGCCTGCCTGAAAGGGGATTTAAAGGTTTCGTAACCTGCAAATTTACCAGTTTGTTATACTAAAGGAAATGTCTCATTCCCTGTTACTAGGTCATTAATTCAGTGTGTAATTGCTATATGTAAGCACTCTAAATTCCTCCTCTATTAACTGGAGGAAAAAAAATTAAATTAAAGCCTTTAACTGATGCCCAGCATCTTGATGAGAGTGGTGAAGCCAGGCTGCCCCAGTAAATTAAGAAAATCCACGTTCTCCAACTTTCCTTTTTCTCTTTTTGAACAGTGCAGCATGCCTTGGAGTCCACAGATAAGGAAAGTAGTCCTGTGCATAAGGAAGATGCCTGGGATGACTGGGATTGCACTGTCCAGCTGGGCTTGGGTTCTCACTCCAAAGCCGAAGATGTCTAAAAGTACATGAGGATTGTAGATTTAGGAGCAATCCCTAGATTATTTACTCAAAATAAGTAATTTACAAGCTGAAAGAAATATTCTCTAGCCTCAGGCCAAACACTGAGAGGGCCAAGAAGAGTGAAAAACAACTTCTCTCTTCTGATGGTAGTGAAGAGGTGCTAATGGAGGAACACATTACACAGGGAAGGCCACTACCAGCAAGGCAAAGGAATGGAAGCACCTTCAAACTTCTGCTTTTTCCACGTGGTCTTATGTTAGAAATATCTATCCCCAAGTGGAACACAGCCTGTAAAAGTTCCAGTAGCTGTCACCTAACTGATATTTACCAGTAATAAACTTTGACAGAAAAAGAGGGTAGGAAAACACCAGTGAAAACCCAGGTCTAATATTGCCTTCACTAGAGTGAACTGCTGCTACTTTTTAATTTCTGACTCATAAAATTAATGTTATTAAATTTATTCCCATACCTCTATAATTATTTGAAGTCTGATTTTTTCCTGAAAAAAATGAATCACAAGTTTCTTCTCTTTTGATTGTGTCTGATGGCTGCTTCATATGCACTTTCGAGAATAAGTTGTAAAGGGCTTTTGATGGGAAGAAACTTCTCAGCATTATGCATTTAAGGTTTGGGGTTTTTTCCTCAATTCCAATGCAACAACAGCTCTCTTCCCCTCTTGCTTTCAGTCTGTTTGTGTAGAGTTACACAACTCAAATTTCAATTTTTATGAGTTTTACTTCTCTGCCCCTTATTTATCGGGCAGCACATCAAGCTTTTAGGAAGCGGATCTTTCATGGTTTCACCAAAAAAACAATTGGGCTCTAATAGCTAACTCTTTGCTAATAATATTCTTCTACTATACTGGGAAGTCCAATATTGTGGGGAGAAAGCATGGAAAGTTCAGTAGTTAATCCATGAAACTCTTGAATAATTCATTGCAGGTAAGCCCTTTAGACTCCCATTTAAGCTGTTAATAATGATGAGTAGTTCATTCTGAAGACCTCTGTTTCTTGTGTCTAATATAAAGTACAAGTAGGATAAACTCACTACAGTCATGTTTCATCTGTAAAATTATTTCACTTACAGGAAAATGATTTCTTCTCATCTCCCAGTCTCTTTTCATCCATTTCAGAAAGCACTAGATGTTTAAGAGTCACTACTGCTTTTACCATCCTACGTGGGTATGTTACTGAAAAAAGACATTTGACTGAAGGATATTCACAATATTTAATTGGAAAAGGCAGTTGTACATGAAATGCTTTCCTCATGATATTGCTGTTTTCCTCAAATAAGCTCTTCTAAAATATGATGAACATAAACATCCAGCTCTGGGAAATACACAATTCTTTTCCTGCAGAGATCAGAAATAAGCGCCAAGTAAATTTCTTAAAATTCTTGTTCCAAGAGAGATCCCCCTCCTAAAGTAATGAGGAGTACAATATGGCCCTCAAATATGGAGAGCTCCAGGGTTCAAGGAAATTAGTAAGCCCTTCTCCCTGGTACTGTTTGCAGCTCTGTGTGGGGAATAAATGGAAAATGATATTTGTATGTTTTGCTAATTACTGATAGAGGGAAGTGGTCCTTCAGCTTCTCAGCGGTGGACATGGGAGAGATGAAATTTTAATGAAGTAGAACCGGGTTTTAGCAAGTTGCTGGAAAATTATTTTTCTAAAATTCATCCTGGAATGTGTTAAGCTTTTAACTGTACTTTCCAGAGTATCAGAGTGAGATGTCCAGGGTGATAGCCACAGAAATGCAGGAGCAATACAAGTGTTTATCCACAGCTCTGCTTCACAGCCTTGAGCTTGTGCTTTGCTCAGCTACATTGCACTCAGGCTTACAAAACCCACGCTATCCCAGCATGGAATGCCCTAATAAACAATAAATCCTATCTTGAAAGTTAAATCTTTTGCTGTTCTTGTAACTGAGAATAATTCAGAGTGAAAGAGAACTTACAAGGATTCCAGTCCAAACTCCTGCTCAAAACACTGTCAGAACTCTTTGGAGCTTAATCCAGTCAGATCTTAAAAGTCTACAAAGACTACACAGTCTAAAGTTTATATCAATTATTGTATTTAGTTGGTAAGGGACCAAAATTCGGGTGACTCAGCCATAGGTAAGGGTCTTAACTTTCTGATCAGGAAGTTATCCTAATGCTTTAAGGACAGCACTTGTAGACATTTGCCATGTAAAGCAAAGTAGTTGTGAAAAGAGGGTCTAAGTTAGAGCTCTCCTCTGCAGAGATGGAAATGCAGATGCTGGTCCTGAAGAGAGTGGGAGGCCATGACTAACAAGAGAGTGCCAGCTGGAGAGGTGCATACTCCGGTATTTTTAGGGTGCATTTTAGACAACTTTCTACCCTCTCCTCTGCTCTTAAAAGTGCTCACAGGAATCTCTCTGAAAGGAACACTACATTGGGTGAAAATGCTTCTCCAGCATGGCCCAGGAAGAAAAAAATAAATATTTCAGCACTTCTGCAAAATGAATTTCAGATAACTGTGTGCTGTATTTGAGATGCTGAAAATCAGCAGCAGCAGGCAGGGTCAGTGGAGCCCGGGCTCTGGGGTTTATCAAAGGTGAGCTGCCTGCAGGAACTCGCTGGCCACCAGGTGCTCCCTGCTTGCAGAGGTCATGGCTCTTCCCTGGAATGTGCTGTGGGATTAACTGAGGGGTTACAGTGTGAATGCACTGTGCATACCAAATAAACATGGCTATGTGTGTTTACTTCACATTTCTTCATCTTTATGTTATCACAGGTGGTTTTGTTGATATGATTTCTGCTTTAAGTGGGTTTCTGTGAGAAGCAAACTTTGTTTCGGGAATCATTTAAACTTTCGCAGGGCTTTACTTCTTAATTGTTTTACCCCTCAAACACCCCTATGACATTTAAAAGGCCTAAAGATTTATCTTTAATAGTTAAGGCTATTACAGTCTGAATTTTCTAATGATAAAATCAAACTTCTTTCTGACAGACACCCCTGTGACAAATCGTTCTACACATGATGCAGTAGAGAACAGTCAGAAGGAAGGGATGTTATGAGGGAACTGGCCAGGCTCTGCCAGGCTGCTTGGCTTTATTAAATGCTTAGTGTCATCAGGTGTCCCTTAAGGTGTCATCTTTCTTCTATGTAGTACATTTTTATGGCAGCCATTACAAATAATCACAAGGCAATTTACTGACAGCCAGCAGAAAACTGGAGCTGCCCATAAAATAGTTAGTATGGCAGGGGCAGAGGACATATGAAGCAGAAGGAAATATTTGGTTATTCATAAGTCAAATGACCCCTGAAAGACAGCAATAAAACCAGTAGAAGATGTTCTAAGATGATGTGAGGCTTCAGGCAACATGACTTAGCACATTTTGCAGTGAGAACATGCTGGTTTATGAGCCCTTGGCTGTGTTTTGGCATGGGGCTGGGAGGCATTATCCAGCACAGACCTGCTCTGCACTGCTGAAGGACAGAGAATTTTGGTGTCTCATCTCAGAGGAGAGAATAAGAGAAGGATTTTTCCTCTCCCATCAGCATCTCACCTGTGTCACAAGTTAACTGTGGGAGAAGGAGGTCTGGCACCATTTGTATTTTATTTTGTACCATGCCAGTTTTTCTTATGTGAGTCCTTTGGCCCAGTCACACCAAACATTTATTTCATTCCAAAC
The DNA here is from genome assembly GCA_013397815.1 of Aleadryas rufinucha. Taxonomy (NCBI): domain Eukaryota; kingdom Metazoa; phylum Chordata; class Aves; order Passeriformes; genus Aleadryas; species Aleadryas rufinucha. Next base: position 54,118 of record VZTH01015882.1, read on the forward strand.
AACTCTCAGGTGGATGAGCTGTTCTAGAGTGTGGTTTGAAACAGGCTTGTGCAGCCAAGGTGGGGATAGTCCTTGTCTACCTTTTAATCCCTGAACTATATGCTTCATTGTCTTCAGAGCAGCACAAAGCACAGGAAAAAAAACCACTCCTGCAAAACATCCTGAGAAATAATACGTTTATTATTGGAAATAGCTTCACTTGGAGGAGTAGAAAACTGATATATTAATGTAGCTTGAATGAAATGAGTGGTATGTGACTTGTTCTCTGGGTGGCTTGTGGTTGTCCATCCCGATGTTCAGTCTGTAACAGAGTTTTAAGTTGTGCACTGCGTTGCTTTCTTGGCTTTTTGTTGTTTGGAGCAGCAGTCTGTTTCCCTTGCTCAGTTTAAAGCAGTACTATTTTTGTGCAGTGTTTTGTCAAGTGCTGTACAAATGCCACGGAGAAGTCCCAGTCTTAAGGAGCCTTTATGACATTACAGAGAACAACCCAATAACTGCTCTGCCAAGTGACTTCTGTGACCTCCATTTATCAGCAAGTCTCAAACAGATGCTGCCTGCTTATCATGAAATTGAAGCTACTTTGTTTCCTATTATCTTGGCCCTAATATTTAGGTTTATTTAGGTCTCTGACTCTTAAGGTTTTACAGAAAGGCTGAAAAATGTGAATCAAATATAACCAGTTCATATAGTTAACAGTGGATACTGAGAGAACGTCTCCCAGGGAATGTGAATTCCTTATGCACTTATGAAAACTACAATGAAAACTGGCAAAAATCCCAGCTATAATCATTAGTTGTTCTAGGATTCAACTGCATGGAAAGTATTTTAGCTTTAAGTTCACAAGCCAGTTCCAAAAGAAATAATTATATGGCTACAGTGTGAACATACTCTTTCCAATAAAAAGCTGTTATGATGCATAATGGGCTCCTTTTTTTTTTAATTTAAGGGTAGTATGGGCATCCATATTTGAACATATATTTAATCTGCTATTAAGGGAAAGTGGTCTGTAGGTCTCTAACTATACCTGTATCACTATCCAAAATTTTAGGCACAAAAAGGCATGGGGAAGGTGGCAGTTTGGTATCTCACCTTGCTGGCATTGGTAAGAAGTCTTTCTTTTTGTTCTTCAGGAAGAAAGACCAGGAAAACAATTTATCCAGGAGTCTTTTTTCTATAAAAAGACTTTAGTATTCATAGCAAAAATCCCTGAATTATAATCAGTCTTTACTACTTGTCTCTGTTTTAGACACTTTAACTGTAATAACACATCCCATAAAATGCAATATTTATTTAATTCAACACAATTATGTGTGGATAAAATTTAAATAGGGCTGTTGTCATTTTAATTTAAATTCTTTGGCAGGCAATTCAGTTTAATGGTAGTTGATTAAAAAAAGAAAAATGTTCTCTAGATTCATAAATCAACCCAACGTTCAATTTATTCAAAACACTGAATTAGGCACTCAGCTAGGGCACTGGAGAAGAAAAAATTACATTGCTTTCACTACTAGCATTTTTGAGTATGCAAATTTTCAGTCAATTTTAAATGGCTTTGCAAAAAGGAGACTGGTGTGGAAATTAAAAAAATTAAAATCCAGCATTGTTCAAGTAGTGAACGAGTCTATCTCCACTCCTGCCTCTTTAGGTTTTTATATAAAACAAATTATTCTGACACCTAGTGAGGAAAATTTCATATTGCCCAAACTAAAACCAGAAGCATCACTACTGTTTGGTCTGAAATGATTACTTACTGAAAGCAAAGGGTGTTACTGGTGCATATCACTGTGGGAAAGGGTTCCCTGGCATTTGTTACTGATGTTTCTGGGGTGCCTAGCAGCAAGCTTTCACAGAATGAGCAGAAACAGTCTTCAGATTTAAAGCTGTTAAACTATTTTATGCTCGGCTCCAATCCCACAGGACTGGTTGGTCTGGAAAGCAGTGGGAAAACTCTTGTAAGTCCATCAGAATTTTGGTGTCAGTCTTATTGCTTGAGGTTCTGCTTCAGCCCTTGTGTTGGTGCACCTTGTCATGCACCATGTGTGGAACACCTCGGTTCAGAAACGCTCTTCACCTTGTGCCCAAACTCACCTGGTGCCCAAATTCAGCTGTGCCTTAGGGCCTTTGCTGTCCAGTCCATGGGGTTTCCATAGTGATCACATCCCCTGCCTGTCGGATGTTCAGCAGCTCACAGCGGTGTGAGTGTTCCCCTGGTTGTCCCATGCAAACCTCAAAAGGACAAGGCACTGGGTTTTGAGGCAGGCCCAATTTCACCTGGAAGCTGGGTTTTCTTTAACCTCACTGCCCTTACTGTGCCTGGAGGGGATGTGCAGGGTACTGCTCAGTCTGCCTGCTTTTCACTCAGGAGACCAGCAAGGCATTTGAGCCAAAAAATGGAACCATGATGAGGACTCGCAGCTTTGTCAGACCCACGCACAGGGGCTGGGCAGAGGGTGAGGATGTGAGGGCTGTATTTAACCCTGTGGACAAACAAGAGAGAAAAGCTCTGGCATGGTGTCATCTCTTACTCCCTCTGCCTGAGGTTTGGGGAGGGTGAGAGCAATCTGGCTCCTCATCCCCGCAGGATGCCTGGTGATGGGCTCTGAGAAGGTGCTGGCAGGTCCAGGCCGTGCAGAAACACTGGCACAGCTCACTTCTGAATCCTGCAAAGGAGAAGGGAACTACTGCAGGAATGGAGCCAATCTCCCTTTTCCCAAATGGCACCTCTTAATAGACACAGGCTTTCCCTGGAAACCGCTATTAGCAGCAAAGTTTGTGTTCCCTCTAATTAGGCAATCTTTTCTCCTTGTCTTCTAGGACAAGGATAAGACCTCCACAGTGGTTTGTTTGGTATTTGTTGTCCCAGCTGGGACAGCCTCCTCTGCTAGAGCAGGATGTGTAGAACAAAGAGATCCTTTCTATCTCCTGAAGTTTTATTTCAGCCTCTGAAAGCCTGCAGAAATTTTCTGTGTGTGAAACAAACATCAAGTCAGGCCCGCTGCCGTTCTGAACACACAGTGACCAGGTAGGCATAGCAGCATCTCCTGACACTGAGCCAAGCTAAGCTTTAATCCTGCAGCACTTTCTGGAAATATTGGAGAAAATGGCAAAATCCATGCCATGGCACTTTGAGGGTGTGCCTGGCCTTGCCATGTGTGTCCTGGCTCTCTTGGTCATCCTCTCTTTACCCCTCCAAAACAAGTTCAGAGTGACCACAAGTCAGGTTTTCTTGCCTCTCAGACACGGAAACCTGTAAAAGTAAAAAAAAACATTCTTGGGTAAAGGTATTGCAGTCCTGTACTAATGCCAGGGTGCTGGAGTAATGAATGTAATAAATGTGGATGGACGTTAATAAATGTGAATATTTCATATCACTTTGATGTTGTGCTGTGCAGAACAATAACGCTGGAAATGGTTTGTCAGTTTGATTAATGCACCTGTTCCTTACACAGCAAAATCTGCAGGAGTTTGTATTCCTTTAAAGCAAGGTTATAGATGCAAGGGAGCTTAGGGAAAATCTCTGTTTTGCTGCTCAAACAAAGTAATATATTTAATATTATCGGAGGGTTGACAAGAAGAGCAATCCCTTGATTAAATATTTACCTTTTGAGACTTTATTGTAGAAAGCATCTTAAAGCAACATGTTATGAAAGGGCCCTGAAAGCACACTCAAAACCCAGAAAAGAGTAACATTCATCTTGGATTAATCAAGAGATTTTAAAAACTACAGTTCACAAGATTTTTACAATGGAGTGTATTTTATAAAATGTTCCAAATGATATTTTAAATGTAGATTTGTACTATTTTTTTCTTACATTCTTAGATCAAAAATTCTGGTTAAACTGTTTTGCACTGCAGCATTTTGAGGATTACACTGCATCTCAATTCTTCAGGGCCAGGATTTTTTCAGAATTTAACAATATCTTTACATTCCCCACTTGCCTCATTAAGTCCAAGTGGCACTGCACTTAATGCACTGGACTTAAATGAGACTGTATTGCCAGTAAACGGAATTTTCACCCAGAATGGCTCTATAACAAACAATTCTGTGATTTTAAGTCCTTGAATTTTAGCCTTTGTATAAGTGTTTGACAATTAATACAAAAGAAATTAAATACAAATAAATTAATTACAAAATTAATACAGAATAAAAATTCTGTGGATTTATTAAGATGCAAAATCCTGTACAGAATCACCATTTTACCAGTGCTGTTAAACCAAATGTGGAACAGAGTTCGGGATGCTCCCTTTCGTGAATTTTGTGTGAGAACAATCCACAAAGCTTCTGCAGCAACACACGTCCCTTCCAGAGCCAGAACTCTGTATCCAAAGGAAAAGCCTGAAGTGACTTTAAATGAGGACCAGTTAAAAGAGATGATCTCTAGATCCAGATCCATGTGCTTAATGCCACTCAAAATTCAGCTTGACTTTTGAGAGGTTTGTGGAGCTGGCAAGCAGGTGGTTCTGCTGAAAACTTTGCCTTCCAAGTAATGTGTGCAGTTCTGTAAGATGTGTCAATTTTCTTCCTCTGTGTGTGGGAATCAGAGCACTGAAAAGCAATACATGCTATGCTCATGTTAATTTCCTGAAACAAAAGGATTTTAGTTGCCATTGCAGTGAAAACAGACTAGGTCAATATCAAATAAGAGTACAAAATCCAAATTCAGCCTCTTAAAGGCTGAATGATGTATACAGAGCAACTTACACAAACATAAATGTGTGACAGCTGTCTTTTCCTTCAGGATTTGTTTGTGGTCCAAATCCTGTTGTAAAGGATAGCTGAAAGCCTGCTGAAACTAATTTGGGATTCACGAGTTTACTGTCTGATTCCAGTTCGATCTCCCATACAAAATCCTTGCAAACTTCTTTTTCCTAAGAATTATTTTCTGAGTGAAATTGTATTTAGTCACAATTACATGTGTTGAGAACACTGAAAAACGACATCTAGAAAGCCATGCACTCTTTGTTGTCAATATTTGTTGCATGCCAGGCTGACCTTTGGGATGATAATCTTAGTATTTGTGAAGTGAAGAGAGACTGATTTTGTTGCTTTATTCTAATTACACTACAACGTAGCAGTACCACACGCTTTTGAAGGGTATTCAGGAACTGAAATGTCAGTAACACAAACAACTTTCCATCTGCTCCCAATTTAATCTGAATGCATTTGCGATTTTATAGAAGAAGGTCATTTCTGCAAATGGTGAAAGCTGGTAATCAGTTAATCAAAATGCATTGACTGCTCTAATTATTGCATCTTGAATAGGGTTTTTTGTGAACCTTACTCACCCACAATTTAGTTTGGACATGTTTTGCTTTCTATCCTGGGCAAATATATGGTTTTCAAAAAACTTTTACTTCATCAAGTATAACTTCTTTATTGAGAGTTAGAGCCAGACCCACCAGTGGGTGCTGACAATGTTAGACCATCCCATTTATGTTAATTGGCTGCAAGCAAACCAGTGAAATCAGTTTGTGCAACTTTGTGCAGAGTCAAAGCTGCTGCTTGTTACCAGAGAACTGATCTTGAGCTGAATTGGTCATAGCACAGAATGAATATTTCATATAAACTAGAAACTTCTTTGGCACTTGGACTCCAAGTTTGACCTGCAGCCTTTGATTTTTGCACAGAAGAAATTGTAGTTCTGTTGTGGTTTTGGTTGTTGCAGCAATACTTCATCTAGGGGAGAGTGAACAGGAATATATTTGTATTTGATTCTGGGCAAAGGATTCTGAAATCTGCATTTGTTCATTATATTTTTATGTAAATAACACTGCTTCATTTCTACGTGTCCAAGTTAAATACAGACTTAGGGTACTCTAGGTTCAAAAAAACCCCAACAAACAAAAAAACACCAGAACAACAACAACAGGGAAAAAAACACAAAAAAAGAAAAAACCAAACCAAAACTGACAACAACAACAAACCCAGTTGAAACCACCTCTCACAGTACTGAGGAAACACAATGCATACAATTCCAAGGGAAGTAAGGAAAAAGTCAGTCAGGCTTTTCCTGAGTGTGACTGTAAACCCAAAGGAAACTGATTCCAGGTTAAAGTCTTAAAAATACTGACTGTACTGGATAAGTGAGTACCTGAAAACAAAGTAGTAAATGGTCGTGTATTCGTTCTGTGGATTGAAATCTAAGGTCAAGGATTAAATAGCTAAATAGCAATCACTTTCCAGGTACTGATATTAAGGAAGCACCATTTTCTAGGAAAAGAGCACATTTGCATAGTAGTTTAATTATGAATGTGAAAGTTTTTGCCTAGATGTGCTCAAAAGAAAAGAGCAGTGGCCTTTGGATGAAACCTTTAATGATGAAGCCTTTAGTACTGAAGCATGAATCTATCATTGTCTAACAAATACAAACCAGATCAAGTGTGCCCCATCTGAAATAATTATTGAGTCCTAAAAGCAGATCGAAATGAGTACTGAAACAATTAGCAGAAATAGAGATTAAACTGTTTTTCATGACAAAAGTACCTCTGTAATTTAATCATCTATCCATGAAGCACCAACCATGCTGTCAGAAATTGGCTCAGCCACGAACTGGAGGGAGGTCGGAGTGAAACTCCGCCTTGGGGAATGTTCCACAGTAATTGCTCTTTGAGTATTTTGCTCTGGAAGGCAGCAGCAGATGTCCCTGCTGGTGGTGACAAGGGACCTCTGGTCTGACTGCACAGGACAGTTGGTGGGCACAAGGAACCAGAGCTGATTTTCCTGATTTTAGTAAAGCAATGTGCCCATTTATGTGATGTCCAAAAGCTGAAACAGGCTTAAGGGTGACAAATTTGCGAAGCTTCATTTGTCTGTAGATTATTAATGAGAGAATACTGGAGCTATTGTTACCACAGGATTTACTGCTGCTGGAGATAAACCTGATGGGATTTTGTCCAGAGAGAGCAACTGGGGACTGAGAACTGCCTTGGCAGTGTGAGGAATTGCTGTGCCACTGCTCTCTTCCATGGTGAGTGTGCCCATCTTGGGAAAAGGAAGGAAATCTCTGCTTTGAAGAAGTGTATCCTGAGGTTCAGACAGACTTCTGACTATTAAGACAGTGACAAGAACATCTCCAAAGGTCCAAGTGACTTCTTATGTTGGCAACTTGACAACTGGCTCCAGTCTTGTTGCTTAGTAGATCCTGCTGTGCCTGGATTCAAGCTGCCTACAAGCAGAGAGTAGAGGACTAATTAGTGGAGTGCTAATTCTGCACTGCTCTGTCAAGTCATCCTGGAAGGGAACAGGACCATGGTACATATGGTCTGTCTCAAGCAGTGAGGGTACCAAACACAAGTTTCTTCTGGCTTCATTAGCAGGCCCTGGATAAAATCTGGAAGCATTTCACAAATTTTGAAAGCCTGAGAGCTAAAATTTCAAGTGCATTCCAATCTGGACCATGTGTCCTTTGAGCTACAACAGTTTTGCAAGACTGACCAGAGAGATGAAGTCTTGAACCAGTGAAAAAGTGTGGAAGAGCAGTGAAATAGAAATTAGATATTGAGTAACAGTCAAAAAGTAAATACTTGATAGAATTTGAAATTTCAAAGAAGCTTTCAAACAAGAAGTAGAATTATCTTATAAACATTTGGAGTCCTGCATGAAAATACATAGGAAAACATTCTGGAGAGACAAAGTGACTCTTTCAGACGTGCTCTTGGAATAGTATCAACAATTCAAGGAACTACAATTTTAAAATCAGTCTGAGAGCAGAGCTCTAGCAGCTGATGATTTGGAAATGAATTTTATGAAGACCCCTTAAAATGTCCAGTGATGTGACATGAAGGTAGTTGTTGAAAACAATTTGGAAATTATAGTGGACTCTGACAGCTCTGATTTGATGTTGCTTCTGAGACTGGGCTTCTGGTCTCAGAAAGAAGTGCATCATCTTGATTTTTCCAGTTTAGGAAGCGTGATTTCATGTGTGGCCAGACAGTCAAGAACTGCAGAAGTCTCCCACATTGAGCCCACGTGGATGGATGGTACCAAAAACTCCAGAGTCAAAAAAAAGGTACTTTTTTAAGCTTCCTTTCTGCAAGTAACAAAAGCATATATATATATTTTTAGCTACAATAATTACTGAGTGAGCTGGCTTAAAACTCCCCATTCCTCACCCCACAAAGAAAAAACAAACAACGAACCCAAACCAAACAACAAAAAGATGGAAACACAACTGGCTTTAGACATTATATTCTTGAGCTAGGAGAGCTAGTCCTCTCCTACTCTTGGTGCCAGCACAGGTTCTACCTTGGACCACAGAAAATCCTCACTAAAAGGCTTTTTGACATTTAGATATGAATTAGTTTCCCAGAAACACTTTTTCCTTTGTGCATCTCACGAAAGACAAGCAGGTAGGGGGTTATTGAGAATGGTAAGGCAGTTCTTGGTAGAGCAAAAGGCTGCCAGTTAGCCTAATGCACTAAAGCCCATCTCAGTCCTTTTCCATATAAAAACAGCTTTGTCAAAAGATTTACTGTTCAGAAAGCTGTGTTACTATTTATTGCACACTTTGGCAATTAAAAAGAACAAGCTTTATTCCTTGTTGCCTGCAAAGGTAAATCTTTTCATCTGCCTGATACTAACAGCCTGTGCTAGCTCAAATATTGTCTGACATAAAACACATGTTTGTAAAATACTCACCGGCTCTCCAAACCTGCAGGAGGCTGGGATATTTTAGGGTAAGCAACGGAATCAGCAAAGGCTCTTTGTTAGGTCTTTTCTGAAGCCGAGGCACTGGGGGGAACTAAGCATTTTTCAACGTGAAATCTCAAGGTGAGAACCCTCAAGCAACTGTTGACTGCCCTATTTTTCGTTCCTTCTTTTATTAAATGGTGGGGTTTGAGTGAGGAATCAAATATATTTCAATTCCCATGCCTACAACAAATGGCAGAGACGTTTTTGAAGAGCTGCATCAGTACTTAGTGCTAACAGATAACACAGTCCTACATCTTCAGCCAGATCGAATTAGCAGAGGTACAACACATGAACCAGTTGTTTGCTGGTTGGCAACATCTGGACATGAGCCCAGGTGTGCCCAGGGGGGCAAGAGGCCAATGGCATCTGGGCTGTGCCAGCCATGGGGTGGCAGCAGGGCCAGGGCAGTGACTGTCCCCTGTGCTGGCCACTGCTGGGGCCACACCTCACATCCTGGGGCAGTTCTGGGAACCTCAGGACAAGAAAGAACTTGAGGGGCTGGAGCATGTCCAGGGAAGGGAATGGAGCTGGGGAAGGGTCTGGAGTACCAGGAGGGGCTGAGGGAGCTGGGAAAGGGGCTCAGCCTGGAGAAAAGGAGGCTCAGGGGGGACCTTCTGGCTCTCCACAACTCCCTGACAGGAGGGGGCAGCCAGGGTGGGTCAGGCTCTGCTCCCAGGGAACAAGGGAAAGGATGAGAGGGAATGGCCTCAAGCTGTTCCAGTGGAGGTTCAGGATGGGTATTAGTGAACATTTCTTCACTGAAGGGGCAGTAAAGCACTGGAAAAGGGAAGTGGTCAAGGCACCATTACCAAAGTGTTCAAAAAACTTCTGGATGTGGCACTTGAGGACACAGTTTAGTGGCTAACATGGTGGTGGTGCTGGGTTGACCATTGGCTTCAGTGTCCTTTGAGGTCTTTTTCAATCCTTCACCAGCCTCCTTTCTGCCTTCATCAGTTTTATCAGGAACACGATGTTGCTTGTGGGACATGGGACAGAATTTAACATTTACCTGCTGGCAGGAAACTATCACAGTGACCAGATTTTCTTCTACCGTATGTATGGATCATAATATTGACTGACATGGAACATTTACAAATTAATAGGATTGTGTTGCAGCAAGAAAAATTCATTTTAATAGGTAAGACCTTCTCTTTAAGAAGTGTTACTCAGTCTATATTCTTCTCTTCTCTTCTTTGTGTGTGATCTGTGGTAAAAATACAGGGAGGGTTTTCCTCAATGATTTTATATTAGAAGGACACAAAGGTTTTCTGTAGCTGCAGATTTGTTTTGAGGTTTTATAAATGTTGCTTTTTAGAGTCTTTTCAAGCATCTGCCCTCCTACTTTTGAAATTTATTAGCAAGCGGTAAAAAGAAAGGGGCACGGTGGGGGGGGGGGGGTTAATCTCTGATATCCTTGGTATGAGCTTAGAACACGGGTTTTGAAATGAAGGTTTAATGAGTTCTGGTCCTGCCTAAGAGAGGGCTCAGAGATAAGCACCTATTTACCAGTAACCTATTACAGAGGCACTGAATGCAATGCTTCTGAAAGAACTCTCGAAAAGTGGACGCAGACCTGTGAAGTTGTCCTGTTCATATGGTTTTGAAATAAGTGCCAGTACTTTGGTACAAGGCAAACTACAAGGTACACTACTGGTACAAGGCAAATTGGTCCTCAGACTGGCATTTCTGACAAAATGGGGCAGAAGTAGGAGGGCAAAACACCTACATTGCTGTGGCAGCAGCATTTGGTTCCCATATATTCCCAGTGCTTTTAAACCACTGTTATGGTGGAAGGAGTAAAACTCTCCTCTGATACTCCCCTGGCTTAACAAGCTGACCTTGAAGCAAAGCCTGATTATCGTCCTTGTCTCCCCCTCCTTAAAGCTTTGCATCAGTCTCACAGTGTTCTCATTTCCACGTTCCTTTTATTATGCTTTAAGGCCAATACACTGAGTTTACCAGCGTGCTCTTGTTTTGTGCAGCCTTGGTGATGCATGAGGGCTGTAAACTTATACCAGCCCGAGCTAAGGCAGTTTTACAGCCTCTGAGTATGGCCAGAGAAAGGCAAAGCAACTGGAGCATGGCAGTGAATACATCCCACCATTTTACATTCTGAGCTGTTGAGAGTTCTCCTAAGTGCACTGATATATGTTGGTTAAAATCATTTATAATTAGTTGATATTCCTTCACCTATAAATAAGCCTCCTTCCCTGAAGAAAATGGCTTTCTCGAAGGTGCAAAATTGCACCAGTTTTGTAATAAATCTGACCTGGGAGGATTTGTGTGGGGAGACAGCAATTATAGCAATTAATTACTTGGAAAGAGCAATTCCTCCCTCCTGCATTTCCTCATCTCGCTGGTTCACAGTTCATTGTCTTTTTATCTCCTTTATTTAAGTCCTACCCATACATCACTGTTATCTTCCTCCCCTTGCCCACAAAACAAACGAGGGAGCTCCTGGCCTGTCTCTTAGCAGGAGCGTAATTAAGTGCCATCTGAACAGCACTGCATTTAACAGCAGCTTCAGAAACAGCCATTGCAAGGGTTCACTGAGAGGATTTGTCACTGTTGTAGCGAGCACAGAGAGAAAACCAACACAGATTTGGTCCGGGAAGAAAAGTGAAGAAGTGTCTTTATTTAATTATATTCAGCCCATTTTATACGTTAGTATTCTTACATGGTGTAAGGTCATTGGACCTTTGGTCATCCACCTCCTGAAGTGATTGGTCAGTTCTCCCAACACCCAATTCAAAATATTTCTCTAGTCAGTATCATAACAATCCACAGGTGCAAGATAGAAAAGAATAGTTTATAGAAAACCATAATATTGTTTTGAATAACTTGCACGGGAAAGACAGAGCTCTCACGAAATGCTGCAGTCTCACAAAATGCTGCAGAAAGCTGGAAAGTTTCTCTGCTAAAGCTTTTTAGCATCCATAAGGATTTTCTGCAACAAAGAGCTGGACTCTCCCTCTTCCCCTCCAGCTGCAATTTCCAGCAGTCATTGAGGGATGTCTCATTGGCTTGTCTAAGGCAGAAGAGCCTGTTTATGCACCTTTGGGATAGATTTCCCTGGGATCACAAGCACTAACTTACTCGAAAGATGAACTTGGTCCTCAATTCCCACCACACTGATGGGTTTGGAAATCACCCTGCACTCCTTGGTTCCTTTTCTTTGCTTCCCTGCAGCCTGAATGAGCACCTACCTTTCTAAGGGGAAAAAGTGGCCTTAAATTAATGTGTGTGTTTCGTTTTGAAGAGTTGTCTCCTAAACTGTTCAGCATGATGAAATCAGTGACATTTACAGCTCCTCTGCCCCATTTCAATAGAGTTGCTGTGCAGATAATTTTAAAAATAATGTTCTACATGAACTAGCCTGACTCTTAAGTCCCATTTCTTTTAAGTTTCACCTGAAGCACTTGATCTTTTCTAAATGACATTGGCTTTTAGCAGAACATTTTCCCAGCACAATCTTTGTCATGGCCCTTTTATAGCCAGCATTAGAAATGAAATTACCTGGAAAGCAATATTTCCTCTACTTCAGAGGCAAGCCATAAGCAATAAAATTACAAGCAATAAAATATAAATGTATCTTAAAGTGAAACACCTTGCACTAGCTTGTTTCTAGAGACGGAGAAAAAAAGATGGCCTTTAGGGAGATGAATACTTTGAAATTTCAGATTTCTCCAAATGTTTCTGTCTATTGCTCTTGGCCAAGTCAGGTGCTGAGTTTACAGATAAAGTAGGAACATTAAGTCATTACACTTCTGCTAGAGAATGACTGAAGAGTGCTAAGGATTATTGGAGGGGTTTTTGTGTGTATTTGAGAAAAGGGTGTAATAATTCAAGCTTTAAATTGGAAAGCTGATTTCTTTAAACTGGGAAGCAGAAAGGTAGATGGTTTTCTTTATAAATAAGCAAATGCCAGCCAAAATATGAAAGACTATTCCAGAGCTGTAGGGGTTTGTGACAATAAGTTTAAAATTTCCAAATTGCCTGATCTATCAAGCAACTCAAAATTGCAGAGATTTAGAGTAATGCAAGGTTCTCTTGTGAAATTAAGGTGATTTCTTTGTCAGATATGTTTCATTCAAAGACTTTAGACAAAACAAGATGTTCAAAGCTCCATGCCTTCTAAATTGTAGAAATTTAAGGCACCTTCCTTCTCAAAAAAAAAAAAAAAAGAAAGAAAAAAAAGTCAATCACCAAGAAATTTACAGTTTTATCAATAGTTTAAAAATTTTTAAAAGCACTTTCTGTATTTGCAGAAACAAACAGATGAGATTCAGACTGTATTGCAGCCGATCCTAAATTCTGATAGGATTTAGTTGTGCTTGTAGTTTTGCTTCCACGTGTTAGACACAGTCTGTTCTCTTAGAGCTGTTATTCAGCAGGCTTCTGAAACGCATTGGAACTCACAGTAGATTGTGTTTTGCTGTTTTTAAATAACAACATTTCATTTAAACTGAATCTCTACAAAACCTCAACAAATCATTTGACTGCATGTTACGCAGAGCTTGAGAGAACAGGCAAGAATTCACCATTTCTCCTGGCTCAGAGCCAGTGGCTCTGCTCTGTAATGTTACCAGGCTCAAAGGCTGCCTGTGATTCCTGCCCCTGATCCTTTTGCCCTGTGGAGGGGACTGCTTGACATCCCAGATGTGAGTCCTGCAGGGAGATCCAGGTTTTTTTCCTGATTTTCCAGAATTCGTAGCTGCAAGCTGTCTGAATATGGGAGACTTGGGATGGTTCCTTCATTTTAAGCTTCCCTGTACAACTACCTATGGTTAGGCCACAAACTCGGGGACAGAGGGTGGGAGAGGGATCTGTGCTGGGCTATGGGGCACAGATAGTTCAGTGAAAACTGTCACAGATCCATCTCCCTTCCACCTATTATTTTCTGCTGAAATGAGCGTGTCTGAGCCGCTGAAGAGGCCAGGCTTGACCTTGTACACCAAGTACTAAGGAATTACCCTGTGGAGAAGGATGGATCTCCCTTCTCCACCTCTCCAAACAAGGGTTCCTGGAATTCTTTAAGTGACCTGAGAGATGCCATTTTGGACAGTCCAGCTGTGATGATAACTGCTGCATGTGTTTGTGGCTGGGATCAGGGCTGACAGCAGTGATGGAAGCTGCAGCAAGACCCTCTGCTGCTCTTGCTGCTCTCCAATCCCTCCCAATGCCTCTTCCCACTGTCCGTGCTTTGTAAACCTCTGCTTTCATTGACCTCAGGTAGAGGAACAAATAAAAATTATGGGATAATGAAAATCAATCCAAAATTCTTTGTACCTCTTTCTCCCCTCTGGGCTCAACAGGTTCTTCCCTCAGGGTTGCTCAGCCTAAAATTTATCTGACAACTCTGCTGCCATGCAAACATTTCCACCTCCTCCATACACAGATGTTGCACCACGTGGGTCTCTGCAAAGCCACAAAACCCACCAAACAAATACCAACCTTTCACCTGAGTGAAATGGATTTGCAAGAGGCACCTTAGAGCAGTTGGAGGGTCTGTTTTGGCTGTTGAATTTCTCTCTAACCATAAGCAGTAGCAGTAAACCCTCACTAAATTTCTTATCAGAATATTATGTCAGAACCTAAGAGCTTGGCAGTTCATGAAGATTTAATTAAACATGCTTAGTTGTTTTCCATAATGCATTAACACAGTGAACTCTGAGTCCTCTTCCTTCTCCCAGTGGAAGCTCAGAGGATTCTATGTTTGCATCTTTTTCCGTCTCTGTTTGTCTGCAGATCAGCCTAGGTCAGTAATGCTATGTGACAAACTGAATAAAATCTTGTCAGGAGAACTCGAGCCACATTTTTACCTCTTCCAGTGATCTCTAAAGCTGCTTATTGATTATATTTTCCTGTTAGTGGCAAAATAACTACGATAATTCAAGAAAGGAGGAGTGCTTTTTGATTCTTTGCATTTTCTCCATGTCTGTTGCTAGCCATCTCTTTTCTCGGCCAGAAACAGTGTTGCTCTCATTTCTGTGCTGCTAGAAGATACTCAGGTGTATTTTCTAATACTGCTGGAATGCCAAATTTGTCCACAGATGCCAATCCTTGCCCAAATGGAGACCCTTTGCCAGCAGGTAGTTTTGCGGCACATGTGATAAAACATTTTTTGTCTTGGCTCCTGTTCCTAGTTCAGCTCTGTAGGTTTAATAAGTCTCATAAAATCAGATTCATGATTATTTAATGTTTCTAACTGTCTTTTTATCCCCTGCAGAAATGGAGGGATGCTGCCTTGTGTTGACTTCCCCATGTTGCTATTGTATTCCCAGTAGCTTTCACAGAAATAGCCTTCCCAGAGCAGTATTAAGTAGTAATGATTATGTGATAGTGTAATGTTGTATTTTGGGAATATCGACTCCCACAGTCTCATCAAAAGATGATGGGCCTCATTATTCTAGGGAATGTGTGGAGTAAGGAATGGCAGGTACTGCAGGGATGAGGACACCGGGATTCATGCTGAGCCTGTGCTTGCACATCTCTCCACAAAGCTGGAGGGGCAGATGTGTATTTTTCATTTTGGGAGGCATTATGTGATGGTTATGGAAAATATCGACATTTCATTTACTTGTACTGTGGTATTAGCTACTGTATAAAAATGATGCTATAATCCATATCTGTAGTTACTATATTATCATCATCACCATTATATGACACCCAAAGGGCTGCAGCTTCGTCCTTTGTCCCCCTACCCCACGTGTGCAGTAATTCCCAAAAGTTCTGCGGGGAGTCTGGATGAAAACTTAGTTGCCAGTGTATGGCCAGCAACAGGTAGCAGAAAACAGCCTGACTACCCAGGAAAGCTAATTTATTTCAACAGGTTCATTAGTCTGCCTTTTTAAGTGGAGAAGAGGGATTTTGGTGCCCAGCCATACACTGATATTTCTATTTTTGGTGCACCAGGCCTGGCCTCCTGCTGCAGCTCCAGAAAGACTTGTGTCTTCTGCAGCTCCTTCCCATGGTCTGGCAGCCTTTTGCAGAATTCTGGGGCACCCTAAAATGGCACAGGGCACCTCTGAATCGTCCCCTGACGCTGCTGAGGAGTTAATTGCGCAAACTGGAATTAAAACCCGAAGCCCTGATTATCCCGTGGAGCCATTTAGCATTCAGAGTTGGGTTCCCTCGTGATCTGTGCCAGGACAGGAGAAGGGTTGGCGGGCACCTCCTCCTCCTTCTATTATTCAGCATGTTCCACACTCGGAGGGTGCCGCCCTCCAACCCAGATTCCAGAGGCACAGAATTCTTCGGGATGAAAACACAATGCAAAAATGGGAAATTGCGCAACGGAGCTTTTATGGTGGTGGAACAAAAGCTCCAGCATGTCAAAGACACCGTTACTACTATTTCTATCCTGCTCCTGATGAGGCCAAAGGTGGATCTCCAGGGAGTTTCCAGGTGAGGTTGCTGGTGGAATATGTAGGAAGGTGTTGCCTTTTTTCCCCCCTCTCTCTTCCTGCTTTTTGTCTTCTTTCTTAAGCTAGCAGGAATGAAAAGAGTACACAGCCTTTACTGAAAAAATGGACTTCATGAGGTGTTTCACAGGCAAACAATGGCAAACGAACACATAGAAAGACCTAAAAGAAAAAAGACATTCCTTAAATTGATAAAAAAACATTAAAAATGCTTTAGACCCACTAGAAGGGGTCTTTTTTTGCTTCAGCCTTTTGAGCAAAAAGTTGATATCCTTTGTATCAGGTAGCATATTTTCTCAAAAAAACCCTGTGTTTAATGTGTAAAAATGAACAGCCTCCCCTGTTGGGGTTCTGCAGTCACAATGGCTGGTTGAGCACAGGTAACATGAGGACAGATTTCTGCCTGATTCCTGTCTCTAAGCCTGTGCAGCCTTTTCTCACCAATCCCAAAAGTTGTCTGCTTGTGCTCTGATTTCGTTACTGGTATCTGAAGTTTATTTTCAAATCTGAGTTATTTAACAGCCATTTGTACTTTTTGCACATTTTTAATCCATATACAGGTCAGAGATGCTGAAATTTTGAAGCAAAATTTTTAAAAAAATTAGAAAAATGTTAAAACAAGGTATTGTAAAAATTATGGTATAAAGATGTATTTTCCAGATCATTTTGTTCATGTCGGCTCCTTTCTAAAAGGTCTGGGCTTTGATGATTGGACACTTTCTGCTGAAAAACATTTCATAGAAGATTTCTTAGCAGATTTGTTTGTGTTAAGAACACTATGTAAAGACAAACAATCACCTACCATCAATATTGAACATTTCATTCAAATAATAGAAATGTCTGGTATTAGCCTGAGATAGTAATTCGCTTTGGAAAATATGGTAGGTTTTTTTAACATACCCACTCATTCTACATGGAATAAAAAATAAACCAATTTAACTGACTGAAAAAAATCCATGACAGCATATTGCACTGTCTAATTCTAGTTTATCTATGAGATTCTCTCCTGTTCTGAGGACTGAAATGACCACATGAATTGACCCAAAAATATAAGTGAAACAGCTGTGTCCAGATTCACTCCAAGTTTACTGAGAAAGTGAAATTGCAACGTAATTTTGATCCTTTTCTGGACAAACAAAATAGCTTCCTCAGTTTCCATGGATAGAAAACACTAGAAACAGTTCAAGTCCTGTAAAGAATTTTTACAGCTTTTTCTACTTGATCAATCTGAGGTTTCCATATAAGATCAGGACATTAAATCTGTAGTGACACATTATCAAAGACTAGAGCCTAAATAATCTCGAAGTCTGTCTAGCCTAAATAAACAGTATGTCCTAATATATGCAACATTTTTTTACAGAAACAGTATGTAGGCTTTTGATCAGTGACTTACTTGGTATAAATATTGCTGTAAGAAAAAAAGCATGAATATTTTTCTATTCTCTCATGCTAGAATGTGTCTCAATATTTTAATATTTAATGTGAAGTCATGTACAGAGTTTGTCCTTCCATGGATGAAGAAAGACTCGAGTAGAGCTTTCTCAGTCTTCCATTTTGGTTGCCTCTGGGAAAAAAAGCCCCTAAAATAAAAAACATGTGCTGCATCAACCTTAAAATATTCTGATTGCAGAGAGAGGTTGTCAGAAAGTAATTGAAATACAAGTATTGAGAGCTTTGTTTAAAGGTACTGTGAGCTCTTCTTTGCTCTTACTGAAGTTGGTGACTCCCATGCCAGCACTGACCAGGCAGGGCTAATTGTTGAAACTCTTCAAAATATCGACTTAATACCCAAACAGTGCAGCCTCAACCTCCACAAATGACATAATCCCTCTGGCACAAAGGAAGTGACCCTTGTGAATGATGCTGTGTTTGCACGAGCTTCCTATTCTGCCAAAGAGAGGTGAAATGAAAACACAGGCGCCTCAATGGCAGGCAACAGCAGGATCATTTGTTAACCTCCGTATTTCAGTCCTGGAGTGTGGATTGCTGTGACCTGGGGACTTTGGTTGCTGTTAATGACAAGTGCAGGCAGTCAGAGTTCAATGTGTTGAGGAGCCTGTGAGTGCTCGAGCAGTGCAAGGACTGCTGAGAAAACTTCCTTTTTTCTTTGGAAACAGGCCCTCAGGACACTTAACACCGGGCCCTTCCTTGAGAATCGTTCCTGAACAAAAGCAGATTTGCCTTTCCTGAGGATTAGGTGCTCTCTTTTGCCTGCTCCGGGATTTGAGGCTCAAGTTGGTGGTTTAATGTGGTGCTGCTTAGCTCAAGTGGGTCAGGTGTAAAATGCAAATGACACATGTTGCTCCAGCACCCTGCGTGCATGATACAAAAGAAGAGCCATTCAGCAACACTTCTTTTAATTAGAAGTGTGATTTTTGAGCCATTTGGTCATTCCAATAAGACACCAGGTGTTGACTAAACAAAGCACAGGGCAGTGCTATCAGTGAAGGACAGCATTTGTGGGAGAGTGGTGAGCGATGTGGGCTTAAAAACACTAAAACCAGATCTGAAGTAAGGTATCTCCCTGAGCTTAGCATCACTTTTGGCCAGCACAGAGAGAAGATTCCCTCAGCCTTGGAAAATTATGCTGCTATTTCAGCATTATTACAAGATGTGGGATCCCCAAGCTTTTTCCAGAAATCTTACCTGGGGGTAGGGTGCTCCTGAATGCAGGTCCCATCTTTACAATCAGAGATTGACCTTCTGGGTTCCCTCTGTGTGCAGCCCTTCAAGTAGTGTCAGAACTTGACCCAAAAGAGGGTGGTGAGGGGCTCCAGCCCAGGGAACATCTGGAGAGTTGTTGCACCCTGTCCCACACCAGCTGTCCCTCACCAGCTGTCCCTCAGGGAAGACACAAGGGTGGAGGCACATGGTTGGAAAGTCCCTCAAGACCTAGAAATGGAGACTGGCTCAAATTAAAACCTTGGAACCAAACATGGGAAGATCAAAAAGAGAGTAGGATGCCAATCTCTTGCACAAATTGGACTTGCCTCTACTTACTGCTCCCATTTTTCACTTTATACTGGGAAGATTGGAAATCTCTGCTGGCTGAGCTGATGGAACCCCAGCACCTTCTGCAAAGTGATAACAGCAAAACTCTGATAGCGAAGATGAGCAGGGAAATTACATTTCCTCTTTGGCCAGAGATGAAGAATTATTTTTTAATTATCGGAGAATGTTGGCATGATGTAGGAGTGTTTTGGGGATGAAGGTGGCAGGAGGGGGAAGAAGAGAGGGAGGGAAGGAAGTATAAATAAACTTAATTAATGATGTCCACAGTTTTTTGAGTGCCTTAATGAAGCTGCTGATATAATTGACTTGAAGTCTGTCCCTTTTTTCTCATTTGAGCCACATCAAAGCATCTCTTTCTATGGCATTCCTTACTTACAAAGAACATAAATTATCACTGGCCAACTTCACTTTTATTAAGCAGCAAAGATTACTTCATACTGAAAGTCTTCACTATATTTAATGGAGGTTATGCCTAGCAACTAAAGATATAGATGCAATATTTTGTTTTATTCAACAAAGCTGGGAGTGTATACAGGCATGTAAAGTCAATAGCTGTAATAAATATTTTAAATGGCAATAATCAGTAGCAGTGTTCAAACATGTACATGTAAGGGATGACATCAAAAAAAGTTGGTTGTTTTTTTTGCTAGGTTTCACATAAGAAGCCCATGTCTTTGGTTCCAGATATTTGATTATGATCAAAGTTTTGGAAATCTAATAGTAACTATCAATGCTGAGGTTTATTAGGCCTTAATTAACCTAAATCTCTCACTTCGTCCATATTACTGAAATTTACAATTCCTTATTCTAATATTTTTTTACTCTCCCAGTCTCCAGAATTCACCATTGCTTTGTCTGCTGCCTTCTAGCTCTACCTAACCATTCTTCAGCATTTATCCATTATTCTGCAGCATTTTGTGTGCTGGGCAGGAAAAAGTAGTATTCAAAATTCAATTGTATGTGTAGGGAAGGACAGGGAAGAGAGTCAGTGTCTGCCTCCAGTGCCATTGGTGTTTGGAATTAAGCCTTGCCAGCACATTGATGATTTTGAGTCATGAGCAGCTTAAAGGTGTCAATATCCGTGTGGTGTTTCTTGTACTTTTAGCAGTTATGGTTTAATCTGAGTAGGGAATGCACACAGTTACAGTTCTGGTCAGTGCCTCTCCTTGGAGAATTATCAATTCTCTTTGAAGAGGCTCTAATCCCATAAGATCTATTTTGGCTGCAACCCTAATGTTCCATGGACAGTGGACTCTAAATTAAATATTTCCATGGAGGAAAGAGATCACAGAGATGTTACACAACCCTTGGAGCATGACAGCCCAGAGACAACCAAAGAGTGAAGTAAATGACCTGGGACATGCAGCATTTCTCCTGCAGTGCTGCTGCTGCTTTCTCTGAGATGCACAAAATACAAAAGCTGGGCAGTGCTCTTTGCATATTGCTCGTTTAATCTCCTCTGTCTTCTGAAACTTTCTCTGGGGTGGGTTCAAGGAGCCAAGAGCAATCCCCAGGCTTTCTGCAGAGCCAGAATGGCTTCCAAAGTGCTTAGACCCTCACAGCCCAGAGGACCTTGTTGGGCCACCTCGCTGCAAAGCTCTTGGTTCTCCTCTCAGTTCTAGAACAGTCTTGTTCATCATCTGCCTCCAGCATTCCCAGTCCATCTTTTGGCTGTCAGGCCTTTCCAGTCTTTGTCAGTTGTCTCATTTGGGGAATTTCAGAAGCTGGTGGCTTGTCAGCTCTTGGCTGTTTTTTAACTTTTTCTCAGAAATGTAAGAGCTGTACGTAGATTTTTACCAGTAACTCTGGCCTTGTCACAGGTATTGGTTTAAGGTTGAACACTTAAGATTCGAAAATGCTCACTGGTAGAAAGGAAGGACAGAATTCAGAGGGCCTGCAAACAGTCAGAGGGTTTTATTAGTAAATTATACACTTGGCATGTTAGTTCCTGACCTACTGTATAGGCAGTGGGGTTTGGATAAAGGGGCAGGGTGAAGGGAAAAGAGAAACTAGAGGGGTTAATGAAAAATGGAGAAATGAATTAAAGGAAAAGAGGAAAAGAGAAAAAGAGAGGAAGAGAAAGAGCAAAAAGAGAGAAAAAGGGAAGCAGGCTGCAGGCCAAATTAGTGCTTGCTGCTGAATGCTACGGTCTGTTCAGATCAAAAGAAGAATTGGATTTCTTTTTCCTTGCTACTTAATTGTTAAAAGGGTCTTAACCTTTGGGTGGATTTTGCACAGAGCTCCTTTTAAAAGGCTTTATGTTTATTCATAAAAGTCCCAAGGTTCTTACTAAAGAAGTCCTTTTCCACCCCCATACATCAGTGTCTTTTGTTTTACCTGCTGTAGAAAAGGGATGCTTGTCTTGGCATTCTTTTATTTCCAACATTTTTAATACATTGGTTTCAGTTTATATTGGCCTTTTCAGAAAGTTGTTTGATTCAATTCTGAAACTGTAGAATTCTGACCTTAGTTTCCTCATACTGCACCTCTGTTAGAGAAATATTCTTTTCTAGGAAATTAACCTTTACTGTCGCTTTTCTGACTGAATCATCAGCAATTATTTTGTCCCTGCGGAGTGTTTTCATGGCTCTCCAGAAATTTATGGGTAACTGTCTTAGAGGAACACAGTCACAGAAAGGGCTTTATTTCTACATTTTGAAAAATATTTCAGCCGTGCATCACTTAGAAGCAAGTTAATGAGCTTCCACGAGCTGGTATATGAGCTGGTCACTGTCTGCAGGGGCAGGTAGGGCAGTGAGAGCCCTAGGACAATGAAGGAAGATTTTCCAACCTGGCATTGTTCTGTGGATCCCCTTTTGGTAATTGGGAGGGAACTGTTTTCAAGTATGTTCTGCAGGCAGCTAAAAAACCGGGTGTAATTCTTCCTTTTGGCACTTGTGTCACTATGACTTAGTGCTTTCATGAAATTAAGCATCTGTGAGCCCTGTCTTGTGAGTCCTCAGGGAGCAACTTCTCTGTGATGGCAGGGGAGGATGTAGTCATAATCCCTTTTTTCAGATGAGGTTATAATTCCCATTCTGGTTGGAGGCCCAGCTAGATGGAGGCTTATAAAATTTGTGGAATAATTATCAAGACATATATTCTATAGCTAGGAGACGGTAATTCCGAAT
Organism: Aleadryas rufinucha; assembly: GCA_013397815.1. NCBI lineage: Eukaryota > Metazoa > Chordata > Aves > Passeriformes > Aleadryas > Aleadryas rufinucha. The sequence continues at coordinate 76,377 of VZTH01015882.1, forward strand.
CATAAAGCTCAAAGAGAGTTTAATCCAGCTGTGTTAGACAAGAATGGGATTTATTGGCATAAAACTAGCAATCCTCTTTTTTCCAACCTCCAATTCAGTGCAGAAAGAAAGAGGAAAAGAAAGAAAATGACTGATGAGCCCTGGTAAATCTTAGTGTGGAGGTTTAAGATGTAATCCTGCTTTATCTCCAGTCTCACTGCCAGAGGTTACCAGCCTTCCAGTAAAGGAACCTGCACCTTCAGCAAGGCAGTTTCTGGGCAGATTTCAATATTTTCTTGGAAGCCAGTACCAGGTATGAGGATACCAAGCTCTTTGCAGAAGCAACTTGTTCCTTTCTGCTGACTTCACCTTGAAGCAACTTCCACCAAGAGGTCTGGGCAGGAAGATGGGATGAGTTAGTGGTACCCTGAACAAGTCCCCATCCAAGCTCTGTGTGTGTGTGTGTGTCATGAGGCTGCACCTTGCCTCTCTCTTGCACACCCACGGGCTTTGCCACCATGAAGGAACAGAACAGAAAAAAAGGGGTAGAAAAGAAAAACCAAGGTTAAACATCTGACAAAAGTTTCATTTCCAATCACAGAAACTCAAGGAGACTTGTCTGAGCTAAGAAAGTTGATGTATCCCTAACTGTGATCCCTGTGACCTTTCAAATTGGGAAAAGAATATTAAGGACAGTTTGTCTTTGCAAAGAGAAAAATTTGGCCCCTTTATGAAATTCTGCTGCAGTGAGCAACTGATGTCAGCACAGCTGGAAGCAGCCATCACACACAGTGAGGATGAACACGGCTTGTTATCCATGACAGAATCATGAGATATAACCCATAACTATCTCAAGCAATTTGCTTTTCTTGTTTTACTGCAGTTTCTCTGGTGAAGAGAGCTTGGAAAATTTTTGTTATTGTTGTTTCTAACTTCTTCAAAAATATTAACAATAAATTTCCTCCTTCACTCTTCCCAGAAGCAACTGCTGCATATTTGGACACTCTGTGAGGAATCTGGGTCCCACCTGATTTTCAGTGCGACTCAGTCACTTGAATGTCCAAACAAATCATGAAATAGGATTTAAGGGCCTGCTTCCACACTCACTTATGGAAGGGTTTAATCTGACCACTTCGTTCTTCAGTACTGTAATTATTACCTGCTGAAGTTCTGTAATCCTGGTGTAAATAGACATAACATTATTCAAACACATTTTTAAAGTATAGGTAACTACATTTCAAGAGCTCAGCCCAGAACTTGGTAATTTCAGTCATTTTGAGAGGGCCCAGTCAGGACTCAGTTAAATGATGTTTTCTGGTTTTGCTACTTGCAAGAAAGATAATTTTGGGAAACTCATGGATATTGAACATTTGAGGCGTTTATGGCAGATTTTGGACATTTTCCCTTTTTATGACAGTAATATTTATAACTTCAAAACACAACAAGGTACTTAGATTTGTGGCATAGGCCTTTGGCAGAGGTAATTAAAATTAGATGTCAGAATTCATATATGGAAAAATATAGATCTGGAAAGGCAAAATAACTTACCAGAAAATGATGATGACAGGCTAAAGAGAAGGTATATTTTATGACAGACTTTTCAGAAAATTGGGTATATAATTTTTATGTGATTTTCCTTCTTTGCCAACCCATGTGTTGAATCATCCATTTAAATGTGATTCCTGACCCCCAAATGCACACTGCCATGAATGAGGTTAAACCATGGAGCCACAAGGTGATAACTTCTTCCTGTTTCAAACCCGTTTTCCTGGTGCAGTGTTAGATTTCTGTCCATGCTGGGTACCCTGAGCCCAAATTTGATACACACAAGAAATAACCAAAATTTGTGATATCCATATCATGAGGTGATATTAAGACAGTCAAAAATTTCATATTACAGTTGGCTTTTTTCCCCATAGAATTTGAACGGTGAGGAAATGTTTGTTACCTTGAAAATATTAGGATTTTTGTGGAACAACTGGCAAGATGGTCACCTTGACTTGGTGATGTTACATAGTGACAAGAGAAAACAAAACTAAACCCCAGTAATTGAACTCAAAGGCCTGTTTGCTCAAGATTTCCTTATTTGCCATTCAATGTTTTAATGGGAATTATAAAGCATAAACAATAAAATAAAGCCAGTAACGAAGAGAAATCAAACTGTCTTTTACCCTTGGCCTCTGGAAATTCCCTTTCTGGTTGCAAAGCACTTGTTTTCCTTTTTTTTTTTGGTGTCACTTAAATAGGTAAAGTGTCAGCCTTTGGGTGTGGCACTGCTGGGACACAGCTCTGTGTTACCAGGAGATGACAATTGCTGGGTAAGAGAGGAGTGTGAGCTGACAGATCACCAAGGTTTCCACAGTGCCCATTCTGCTCAGGCACTCTTGGCTCATCTGCAATGTGTTGCCTAGAACAACGCCAGGCAAATTTGTTTCTTAAGTATTATGGAGGAACAGCATGGAATGAAGAAACTAGGAAAGCCACTAGTTTAAATGTTTAATGCAACATATTTTATACACTCCTGTTATTTACTTGACCTTTATTCCGCCTGGCTCTTCATGTATTTTTAAAAGCTTTTAACAAGCTGCATAGAGGACTGGCTGTATCTGCCCACTGCTGACATAAATAGCATGCCTGGGAGTGATAAAATACAAGCTTTCTTTAAAAGCCTTGTAAATGGGTGTGTGGCAGAAGCAAGAGTTACTATTAAGCAGCTTTTAAGGCCTTTCCAGAAGCCATCCTTTTTATGCACATTTAGTCTCGGTGTCGAAGGGAACCTTTTGCAACCTCTTGTGCAGTATCATCTCTGCACACTCCTTCAGGGTGTTATTTCTCAGACTACTCATCCTAGCAGAGGTAATAGTTTCAGTCTAAGAGCCTTTTGAGACTGAAATACCTCCTGTAGGTTGCTTAGTGCTGCCGCTGTCCAGCAGTGTAGGACGTAATTATGGCTCATCACTCTGTACCCACCTTCCCTCTGCTGTGCAGCAGCTGCAAGTGGTATGAAATGTGTGCAGGATGTGCCAGGAGTTCCCCTTTTTCTGCCCTAAAAGAAGAGCTGAACACGTATCTGGCATGTTTTTAAACAGCTGCAAAACGTCCTGCCCCAAACCCTTGCAAAAATGACTGGAAGGATCTTTAAGCAGGAAGGCAATATTGCAGTGTATATATCGAATTCACCACCTTGATCCTTTTAATGCAGCTATTTACTTTTAAAAGAACTCTGCCTTTTGATATGTTGCATCTGCATCTTTTCATTTTCTGTGTGTCCCTGAAGCTGCTGTGCAGGGAGAGAAGGAATTAAAGACCACAGACACAGCGAGGGAATGCTCATTTGTGAGCTGGGAACGTTGTACTTTGTAGAACCAGAATTATAAGGGCTGAGCAGCTTTGAGCCAAATAGTGGGGAGTGCCTGGCACCAACAACCCTCCCCTGGGAATGTGCCTTTTGGGCCTATAGCACAAACTGGAAGAATTCCATGACAATATACAAAACCCAGTTAAATAATCTAGCAAATTGATAAAGGAGTTGCTGAGAGCACCTATAAATGAGGAGAAACTAATAGTAGAGGTGGGAGGGGGATAGGGAGCTGAGTGCTGCTGGGTTGAGAAGTTCTGTCTCAGAGGGGCAGGGTGAAGAGTGTCTGCATTTCGTGTTTGCCAAATTGTTCTGGGATAACTCTTCTGGTGGCCTCAAACAGCAAGGAAACAGAGGATGTATGAAATAATCATGGCCTGTCTTGTTAGAAATTACACTTGGCAATGCCTTCCCCCCTTACCACCTTGGTGTTTTAAAGGTTTGATTTGCAGTAAGTGAAGAGTACCAGCGGATCACTTATTTACAGATCTCCATACTTTTAATCTGACAAAATCCATATCTATATGGTTGGTTAAGGAGTAATGATTGTAAGACTGTGTTTTATGTGAAACATAAATAAATATAAATAAATGCAGTTAAGGTTCCCTGTGGTTATTACACACTGGCTTCATGTGAGGGAAGCTTCAACAGAGCTGCAGGGGGGAGAACCACCAACTCCCAAACGTATTTTCATTTCAGTTTATTGTAACAGAAGCTGAAACCAGCCTCAGCTCAGGTGCTGGCTGAGGAGCAGCCCAAGTTAACTCAGCTGGAGGATGGACAGCATCTTCCAGCAGGATGGGGTGGGTGGTGGGGTCACTGGCAGCCACTGGGCCTCTGTGTAGGACCTCCCTGTGCCTGGGAGCCTCTCTGAGCCCAGAATCCTGTCTGCAGGGATTTAAGGATGTAAAACAAATATGCCTGGCTGCCTGTTTATTTACCTGCTCATGGTGAGCAGGGCAGTTGAGGGACACAATCAAAAAGGTTTTGAGTGCTGGGGCCAAGTGCTGTGCTTTTCCCACCTGGGGCTGTTGGATAGATGGTGGGAGCAGAGCCTAGGGATGACAACAGCAGGGTGAAGAAAGTGCCCCTGGGTGCAGGACAAAGGAATGATGGATGCAGGACTGTGGATGATCCCCACAGCGGTGTCTACTGGAGAAAAATGCGTTGTGCATGTAGGACCTGGCACTGCAGAGAGAGACAAATGATAAGAAACTAAATTAAGTTGTCAGAATAATGATAGTGTACTAAAAGGAGAAACATCCACCATCTCTCTTTCTGCTTATAGCCTGGAGAATTGTGTCTGAAAGGGAACTTACATTAATTCTTGACGCTGGAAATGTCCAACTCAGATTTATGAGATGAATCTGTCAGATTTACATTTGTTTACTGTAAATGGGAAAACAATGTGAAAGGGATATAATGTGAAGCAAATATCTGAGAAAGGAAAAATACAGGGGGAAAATAACTTCACTCTTGGCAGCAAACATACATTAATGTCTAAATGATTGCACATTAGTGCACCAGACTGGGACCCAGCAGGTGCCACTCAGTCCTGGCCTCTGCTGCAGAGATCTGCAGTCACCCACTTCAGTCCAAGCCTTAGAACAACACCCATTTCAGCATTTGACTGCCCTGGAATCAACTCCCAGATGAACAGAAATTGGGCACCTCCTTCCCGTGTGCCTCACTTCCCAGGCAGCTGAGGATGATACTGGGACAGTCCCTCCAGCTGCTGAATTCTGAACCCTTGGGTGGGAGCTCTTCTGTGAGGCCCTTTCCAGGCAGGACTGAGCTCAGAGGACTCTGCTGCCAGTCAGAGCCTCCTTCCGCTGTCTAAGGAACAAAAAAAGATGCTGTGATCATGTTAACATGCAACAATATCCAATACTAAGGACATTCTCAACCCTCTTCCTAATTAGTGCCTTAATTAGTTTTCTACTTGCCACCCTCATCAGACTTGCCTCACTAAGCAAACGACCATTTGACTTACTGAAAGAAGGAAATTAACAAGTCCTGTTAAAATTTCATTGCTATTGGCATCTTTCACATTTCAAGTGTCTGTATCAATTTCAATAGTTAAATGCTCTGACTTGCTAGAAATTCCTTCCTTGCATTTGTGACATGGCTGGCTTGATAAAGGTAACATGTCTTGCTGTCTCTATGCTTCAGTATCAAATAAACTACAAAAAAATTGTATATTTTCAGGTTTTTTAGTAACTGCTGTCACCAGCACACACCTGTTGCACCAGATGAGACAAAGCAATGCAGCATTACAGGAGGAAAAGTTCCCCTGCAGGCCAGCTGGAGAGTTTGCTGATCTGTGAATCAAGGGAAACCTTTTCCCCAGGCACAAGCTGAGCTGGCCAGCAGTAATGTGGTTTCAACCCATATCAGCTGAGTGGCTGTCTTAAAAATCATGAATTTGAGAAGCCAGACCGGATGAAGCAGAATCGTTGCTAAGGTGTTATTGCATGAGAGAAAAATGGAAATGTCCAGCTTCGATGACCTCCCTCAAGCACATGGTCTTGCAAAATCCTAAGCCACACGGAAGAAACAGTTTAAAAGTAATATCATGCTGATGCCAGGCTGAGTCCTTTAAAAACTCATTGCTTAGGGCAATTGAGAGAGGAGGAAGATTTCAATAAAAAGAAGGGAACACAGGCTGTTTAATAAGCAATGAGACAGGCCCTTGCCAAGGAAAAGATATAGCCAGTAGCAAAATAAAAGAAGATAAGGAATATATTTCACTTGATGTCCTTTTACTGCAGCCTCTCTTCACTGTGGAATTATGTGCCTGGGATGTCCAGAGCTCCACCACTCTGTGACCAGGTGAACACAAACTGCACCTGCATGGCCTATGCTACCCACGGGTGCCCCCAGTATTCCCAAAATTCCTGTTGGAAAAACCACCTGAGTGGACTACAGGGAGAAGTGCAGCTCTCCCATAGGTGTTGTGTTTTCTGATCACCAAGGTCCTCACCCACCCTGTGTGCTCTGGATGCCTTATGAAACGTTAGTGCCAACGTGGGCTTTGAGCCCAGACTCAAAAGACTACTACATAGCTTACTGGGATTCCTAAAAACAAGGGAATTTTGTCACCACAAAGCATAAAAATGCATTAAATAAAAAACTGGTATAAACATTAAAATAAAAACATATGTTTGTTAGAGGCAGCAGGTTTCTTGTGATACAAATTTCTATATTGCCTCCTTAACATGATGACGGATATAAAAGAACTAATCACAGGCTGTAGGTGCAGCATATTCATGGTAGTAACACAGAACTGCAAAGACAAATGTGATAGTCTTAAAATGAGATCATGAAATATAATAATAGGTTTTCATAACGTAGGAACAATGCTATAATGTAAATGAAATTAGTATAATTGGACAGTTATATGAACTTGAAAGTGAACTTGAAAGTAGAGAGTATTTTACACATCCCTACATCTTGGGAAGAATGATTTTTTGGGAGCAGCTTTCAGTATTTTCTTTTAACAACATGAATAGTACTATATAAAATCCTGAGTAAACAAAATCAGACAATCATAAGAGGTCTGTTGAAACTAAAGGAGACAAAAAATTCTAGAATTACATCTTGAACCAAAATGCAAGCCTTTGAGAAACAAACAGATGATCCACTTCCTGGACTGATGAAAGAAAGGCCAAAAATAGATAATTTTTTTTAACTGACAGAGTTCCCAGAAGTTTTGTTTTCAGTTCACCAGCTGCTCACTATTCACCAAGGTATTTGTTTTTAAATATTTAAGGATTTTTCTCTCTCTTTTGCAAAATTAAAATTCTCTCATTGAAGCATTCAAGCTTGCATGAACAGCCCTAATTTGTTACACCTGTTTACAGCTGTGTTTTACTAATGACTAGAGATACAGAAAATAACTTCATAATGGGACATAATTTATTACAAGATCATCTACACGTGAAATTCTCTTGAAGGAACAGGGTCTCTGTGAGCTATTTTATATAGATTTAATAGAAAACAATCTGTAAAGATGAGTTATTAATCTATTTTTTTTTTTTGCCATCCTTGTTTAAGAAAGGATAAAAAAATAAAATCTGTGGAATGTTTACTATGATGCTGCAGTTGTTGTAAAGGCCATCCCACCTCTTACTCACAAAATCCAGATGCAATAATCTGTCACAAAAGCTTTGACTATTGCCATTGCTCTTGGCTAGGACACTTCTTGGTTAGCATAACAAGATATAAGAATATTTAATTCGTTCCTAATTAAACATTTTCCTAACACTCAACAGTTTCATTTTAGGAGGTCACAAATAATAAGATTTAAAGAAATTACCAGCAAAATACATCAAGGTAGTCTTCCTTTCAGAAAGAGATCTCTCTGATTGGAAGATCTCTATGATTGGAAGGAATAATGAATTATTAAAGAGGCTCTGGAAGCGAAAGTGGCGTGGAGTGCACGCTGGGGACACAAAGGCCTTTAATCTCACCTGAAAGCCACAGCTCAGCATTGTGTCAGTGGGAGACTTCTCATCCGAGGATAAATAGATGTTCTGACAACACACGTGTGTGTTTTGCTTGTTGGGGGCCACATCTGCAGCCTCCTCTGCTTTGTTTTCTTGCTCTGAGAAAAAACAGCTGATTAGGAACTCTGCCAACCTAATGTAGTCCAACTTTCTAGTCTTGGAAAAATATGTTCTTTGAAGGCACTGACAGATGGACACCAAACATTATTAGTTACTTTGGGAAAATGATATTCCAGGCTTAAAAACCATATAAGGAGGAGCATACAGCCCTGTTTTTAGAGCTCTTTCTAATTGAAAAGTACCCTCAGCAAAATGTTCACACATCGGTGCGAGTGAAGAGCAGAATATCACACACAATAAATTGGAACCGCAAGCAAAAGGACGTCACTGCTCCTCTTTTCCTGCAGTTTCTCCATCTCAGAATGAGCACAAGCTTCCATTGTCCTCCACGCAGCAAAGGATGGTGCTCCCTGTAAGAGGCCAAGGGAGGGCTGTCACCCTGGGGGTTTTCATTAAAATAATGCAAACACACATCTAACTCAACCAAACACCTCTCATTTGAAAACTGGTGAGGAAAGGAAAGATCCCGCAGTCCTTTAGCTGCCTGACAAAGCGGAGTACAAAGGCACGGCTTTAATACCACAAATACAGAGCGAGCTTGGGAGCAGATGCTGCAGTGCAAGATAATTTTCCACAGCTTGGCATGAGGGTGTTAAATTGTTACTGAAAAACTGAAAACACCGAAGTGCTGCAGGATGAGAGAACCATATGAGATACAAGTCTTTAATTAGTATTTAGCATGGTGGGAATAGCGTGGTAAATGCCTTCTAGCCTTCCCCTAGCACATCAAGCCAGTATTTAAAATGATTTAATTGTCACCTGTCTGCCGTGCAGCAACCGCCTCCCTTTTTTCTTTTGTTCATAAATACCTACAGCCTTTCACAGCGTCACCACATTGCTACAGCCAGGGTGTCTGCTTGCCTTGTTTTGAAGACATTCAGCAGTAACCAGACTTAGGGTACAAGTGACTTTTGATGCACAACCAGCTGTTAACCCTCAAAAGGGGGGGTGAAATCCCTGTTTCCTATGAAACAGAAACCCGAATGATGAGTATTGCTCTGCCTCTCCGCCCCTGCTGGACCGTGCCAGGGTAACCTGACCCAGCAGCTGCTTTTCCTCTGCCCTTGACTCTTCCTGGCGAGGGCAGGAGCTATGAATAGTGAGCTGCTGAGGACAGAGTTTTGCTCCGTGCTGAGGGAAGGAGCCTTTTGCAGAATGCCCTCGTGTTGAATCATTTGCCTTGCAGCAGAATAACCTGACAGAGCAGGACACAGGTTACACAGCTCAACCAAAACAGCGGTGACAACTGAGCATTTTCAAACCCCTACAGCAAAGTTCATCGGATCAGACACATGAACTTCAGTGCTGGTTTCTTATAAGCCATACCTGCTCTTTGCTATTACTTTCCTTTAGAATAACTTTTGTTTGCAGGCAAATACTGAGTTCCACAAGTGAAATAAGGTTCACAGTTGTAAAAGAAATCTTTTAGGCATTGCTGCTCTGCCTGGCTCCTTATGATGCTTTGCCTGATACGACTTTATGATGTCAGTGGCTCCCCTCAGCTAAGCTCTCTCTGTGCATCAGTCAGAGAAGAAAGGAGATTGTGCCTGACCAGTCCCTCTCAGAAGCTTGTGAAAATCAAGCCCATTTCAGTGGGCTGTGGCTCTGCCTCTCAGAGCCTGCGTTTAATGAATGCCATTAGCATTTATATGTACCAAGAAATGGCTCACAAGCTTATTGCAGTGCCAGTATATTAAGTGACAGAAGAAGCAATATCACCCCTAACAGTGTTTTTCCTTGGTTCAGTATTCTGACCTAACACAGATTTTTCTGTATAATGGGTGTTTACAGAGAAATGTACTTTAATGGAAAATAAAATACCTTGTGGATAGAAAGCCAAATTTGCCTTAGGAAGCATGAACTCTAATTCCTTGTGCTGAGGTTGTCTGCTGAACAGCTTGATACACAACTACATCTCACCAGGTGCCCATTCCCCTGTCTGTAAAATGGGAACATTTATGTGTTCCCCCTCTGCAGAATGTTCAGAGATAACACTCTAGGAACAGTAGGCTTTGCTTACATGCTGCAGACCCTGCTATCTATTTAATGTTGTTTATCGTGAGCAGGGTTAAATAACAAGCATGTTTACATTAACCATAAACTTTGCTCCCAAAGCTTCTCACTTTTTTGTCACTTCTCAGTCAGTACTTCACAGTGATTTCGTTAAGGGGCTGGGGACTGATTCCCCAATGGCAATGGTTCATGTTTACATTGAAACCTTTGCATTATCTATGAATGGCATCCTTCAGAAAGCCTCTTCTCTCTATTTAATATAGTGGGCATGGTGGTGTTTGTTCAGACTTGATGGACTTGATGATCTTGGAGGTCTTTTCCTACCTTAAAGATTCTATTATCACATTTGGTGCTGTTGATCCACCTTACATAGTTAAGGAGCCCCAGAGGAAAGACAGACAAGCCTTCTGCTTATGCTCTGAGGAACTGAACCAAGCTCAAAAGAGAGATCAAAAAATGTGAAATGGCCATTAGCAAGGCAGCACCACTTAGGGGCTTTTTCCTGATGGATTTGTATCTCAGTATCTCATTTATATTAACTATCAGTGAGCTAAAACAACTTCATGGCACAGAACATCCCGAAACAGTGGCCAAACTTGACTCTTTATTTTATATTTTGTCATGAACCTCAGTTAAAGCAAAAGACAAGAAGCCAAGAACTTCAACCGAGTGTTTTCTCCAGTCAGTACCTGGCCAAAGACCTCTGGCATTGTGCACACAAGAGCTGCAAACACCTGCACCTCGTTGTCCTGATGATGAATGCTTTCTCTGACTGCCTGCAGTCCCTGAGGTGGTTGGTGTCAGCAGAACAAGCCAACACTTCACTAAATAAATTACTGTTTTCTTTACAGGGGAGCAGTGGTTTGTACCCGTTCCCTCTCTGGCCAGCTCAGCACAGTGAGCAATTTTCCACACCCTGTTTCAGATAAGTCCATTGTGGTGATAACTGGAAGCAATAACTGCATTGCCACCACACCCTGGGGATCGTGTTTGCTCCTTCTGGGTCAGCAGCTCAAGTCTCTTATCATCAGAGAATCTGTAAAAGCAAGGCACGAATGGTCACTGGCCACAATCAAAAGTGAGTTATCAGCTGAGTAAATGACACTCGGCAAAATGATGGATTTTAAATTTTTAATCACTTTTCTGTTGTTATTGCTTAGAAAATTGCATATCATTTAAATGAATATCTTTGCAGTTCATACATCCAAAAAAATGCTCCTAAGCCAGAGCTTTTGACAATTGGTAACTGCATTTTAACTGAAGCGTTCAATGTCATTCAATGGAACCTTGTAACTATTTTTCATTTTCCTACACAAGTGACAAAAATTATTTTGTCCATCTGGCTTTCAGTGCTTAGCTTTTTTAATTTTCTTCCTTCCCCACCTCTATTTTCTATGCTTTTAAAAGGGAGAAGGTTAAGGGAAAGGAGGAAGAAATGTACAAATGTAAAATCTTTGGTTGGTCATTCTTGGCAAAAGTATGCAATAAATTATTCATTTGTTGTATATGGTTTTAAAAACTAACTGTTAGAAGAAATTATGAGAACTCAAGCTAGCTAAAGCTCTGTACAGGTTTGAAAGCAA
>VZTH01015883.1:0-60940 GCA_013397815.1 Aleadryas rufinucha
GGAAGGGAATGAAATTTTATCAACATTTATCAGTGCAGCTGGAAACTGAGCTCCCAGTTCAGGCAACCAGAGCTGACCAAACACAGATGCTTCATTTGGGACGAGGCAAGTATGTTCACCAGAGCTCTCCCAACACCTGGGGGAGCTGAGCCCCCCCATGCCCATGGAAACATCTAAATTTAGGTGGGTTTAGCTCAGCCTGTATCCCTCCTGATGTGGCTGTGCTGGTGAGATGTATCCTGCCTGGAGATCTTGATAGCCTTCAATCCCAAGTAAAATGCACGGAGCAGGGATGTGTGGAGGAGACTGGAGGACATGACAAGGGGCAGAAATGAGCTCCACATTGTCTAACTGCTGGAAAACAGGAATAATGCCCAAAAGCATCTGACACGGCAAAGGCATTTCTGTTTGGGTATTGGAATCAGGCCCTCATTGCTGATTTTGTTCAGGGATTAACTTTGCTGGGATGTTACCAAAAGCTGGACAACAACTGATTGTGGGAGAAAATATAATTAAGAAATGCAGGGATTCAGATCAGTTACCACATGGGCTCAGCTATGGAACCACACAGATTTGCTGTTGTTTTTCTTCATGTGCCTTCTCCTTTCTCTCATTTAACCGTTGTTCATTAGTGCCTCGCCTCAATTTAGGCATTTGCCAGCACTCCGAATCCAAACCCACTCTGATCCACCAGGTGCTGTTGCAATAGTAATAAAAATAATTAGTGATAATAAAAATAATAGTGTTGCAATTTGCTTTTATCAGCAGATAAGCTCATGGGACACTGCTCTCTCAAAACACAGACAAGTGTGCTCTTATAAATATGCACAAGGAAATTGCAGGCAGAGAAAAACAGTCATTCACTGAAAATATTGTTGTTCAGAGGAGAGGCAGCTTTGACCTCTTGTACCTAATTATACACGAAAACAAAGATTAAAAGCCTACTAATAATCACCATAAACTATGATTAATGATGCCACGCTTCAATGCCTCAGATTTCCAGACCCAAGTACAGTAAATTCACTATTATCTGAAGAAGAAAACAATGTTTGGTATCTCTTTGTTTTGACTTCATCTGTTGTTTTCCTTGCCTAAGGATTAGGAACAATCCATCAAAAAACTCTACAGAAAAAGACTTTCTAAGGTTGCCCTCTCCTAATTCTACAAACACATGAAAATTCAGATGTTGTTATTCCCACCACATTCCCGTTGGCTTCACAGATAGAACCACGGAATCATGGAATGGTTTGGGTTGGAAAGGACCTTTAAAGATCATCTTGTTCTTATATCACAGAATATTCTGAGTTGGAAGAGACCCACATAATATTATATGTATCATATATATATTATATCATTTCATTCTTCCTTATATCCAGTATAAACCTCACCTCCCTCATGTGGATTCATGTTTCCCACAGTGTTAGAGCTTTAATTTTCAGTAGTTTGGGGAAATGATCCACACATCCTTGTCAGATGAAAAATAAAGAACCTAAAAGCAGTTGAAAGAGGAATTCAGAGCCCAGAAGGACTTTTGCCCTTGAGCCAGAATTGATTCAGCACCGCTCACTTCAAAATGCAAAGTGTTCAGCCCACCTCAGCAACCACTGCTCTGGTTAATAATCCCCTTCATTAAGAAAGATGCAGGAAAAACAGCATCTCCTAAACTGGAAATATAGGTCAGGAAAAGTCTATTCTAATTTATATGGATAAGAAGAGTCTAACGTGCAAATTAGGGCACGACAGCTGAAATTCCTGGGGTCGCAAAGCAGCCTAATAACACCTATTTATTTTTAATGCCTGTTTAGTCCTGGAGAAACACAAAGAGTGGGAACAACGAAACACACGATTTTGGGTCAGGAAGGAGATGAAGTTGCATTCTCAAAGTGCAACTCTGGCAAAGACTTGAATACTTGAAAAAAAACCAGGTTGTGGTCTGAAATACCAGACCACAGGTATTTCAGAGGTGATTTTGGACAAGGGACCTAATTCATTGCTGGTGGGAAGAGTAGGCATCAATCAACAACTGCCCCACCACTGGAATTTCATGGGAAAGAGCAGGAGTCTGAAGAAGGCAACGGAAAGACTCTTATCAAACAACCCAGTTCTGCTCTTGAGTGTCCAACCCTGCAGGAACCACCACACATTTATCTTTATTGTGTCCTGGCACATCGATTTCCATGGCTTTTGTTAATTTATCAACACAGAGCTGTGCTTTATTCGCTTCCTTCAAGAGCCTCCCAGCAATGTCTTTACCACTGATTTAATTAGCATCCTCTCCACTGTATCCTCCGAGTCATTAATGAAAATATTGAGGAGTATTGGACCAAGAATGGCTCCCTGAGGGGCTGGTAATTCTATTTTGAATATATTTAATATGCCTGGTGACAATAGATTTTGTATTTCTACTGTTTTTTGTTACACCTTGTAATAATGCTGAGACCATCAAGGCTCTTAATGGCGTTTGAAATGCACGACAAAGGCGCTTTAATCTGAGACTCACAAATCTCACTCAAATTATAAAGGGAAGCGAGTTACAAAAATGTAAAGGCAAAACATAAAAATGGTTATATTTTACAGGGAGAGATTATTTTTTTTCCCCTTTAATCTCCAAATGAAGTTCCAGGCCTGTAGCAGAATACCAAATGCTGGTTTAGGGTGGCTGCAGCGTTTTTTATGTGTACAGCTGTTCTTCCACTGGTATAAGTAGACACATCTGCTCATTAGCAACACAATGTCATTTCTAGTGTCTAATTTTAATTATTTGCAGATGATAGATTCCTTATGCAATGTCTAAAAAAAGTACAGGCCTTCAAAGCCGGGGAGAAATAAATATCCCCTCTGCGAGCAAACTGGGTCAGCACAACGAAAAGCAGATATTAATCTGGAGAATTCCTGTATCAGCACCAAGGCTAAATGCCAGCGTGTTTGGAAGGTCACAGGGAGGAGAAATGGCTCCTACATTTCTTCTTTATCTTGGATACACGAGACATATGGACTGAGAGACGTTCTGAACGAGCCTGGCAGGTGATGAGTTTGTTGTGGGACAGATGGTCCTCAACTGCTGGAAAAATATCAGCCCTGCTTACATTTCCTGCACAAACACAGGCAAGATAAGGACTTGTGTCTGACAGGAAAGGGGGAATGAGATTCCTTACAATGACTTTGGCTCTCTGGTTATTCACAAAGGATCAACAAGGCTGGAAGGGAAATTCCAGGAGCTCCTGGGCAGCGGTGGTCATGGGTGGCTTTGTCCTTCACCCCGTGGTCAAAGGGGTGACCAAAACTATGGAATCCTGGTTTCCTCTCAGCTCCTGCCACTGACTCAAAAATCCAAACAGAAAACCAGAAGGAATGAAAAATGATGGGATTTGTGGACAACAGGCACTCACCACAGGGAACCGTAGCTGTACCTGAGTTGTTTCCTGTGGGCTGGGAAGGATTGGGTACTTTCGAGGAAATGTGGGGAGCAGAACAACCCAAACAAGCATTCAGTTTGGATTGTGCTCAGGAAAGAAAAGAGCTGAAGGAGACAAGAGGATTTTTCATTTCTCCCAAACATGTTTTCACAGAATCACGGAATGGTTTGGGTTCAACAGGACCTTAAAGATCACCTCGTTCCATCCCCTGCCATGGACAGGGACACCTTGCACTAGACCAGGCTGCTCTAAAAAGAAATTAGTTTTATTGTCTTCTTGACTTCCGTGCAGCCCATGAAAGCAAGAAGGAGCCTTTCTTTAAAGTCACCTGGGACTGGCTAAAATCTCTGACACATGAAGGACTTCACCCACACACAGGTCAGGAGAATTCCAAGATTAAAGTCCTTTACAGGATTCACATTTGCACCACACCAAACACTCTCCTCCGGTATCAGATTGATTTTTCCAAAGGTTTGGAGAAATAGTTTCTGACACCCCACAAAGAGCAGCCAAACTTCCTGATCCGATCCAATATGACACATTCTTCCCTGACCAGGAGCACAGCGGGGTTTGGAATTGGCTCAGGCACTGCAGGTCAGTGCTGATGCCAGAAGGGTGATCCCACCAGCATTCCTGCTCCTGGCGATTTAAATCCTGGCTGGAAACCACGTTTCACTTCCATTCATGCAGGGTTAATTTTCAGCCTGAGCAGAGAACTTTGTGATTGCCAGTGTCAACACAAACAAAGAGCTTGTATCCAGCTGAAAGGTCGGAGTGAGAGGAGAAAATTACCCTTTTCCCTAACAGGGAAGTCAAAGATTACTTTAGAGAAATTGTGACACTACAGAAGAGCTGAAAGTCCAAGTCCCTCTGGACAGGCAGCAAGGAGGTGCCAGCAGGACCATGGTCAGGGTGCAACTTTAAGGACACAGTCAGGCTTATATCCTAAAAAAATCTGGAAAGCTCTGAGGACGGTCCCATTAAAAAACCAGGCAATACAGACTTTGCCCTACACGTCTGCAAACTTTAAAAGAATAAAATTATCTACAAAGATTTTTTTGCAGTACTTTTGGCATATCCCATTCATCTCTCTTTTCTGTATCAATGACAAAGAAACAACATCTCGAGCACTTATAGAGCCATCCAGAGCAATCCTCTTACAGATCAGCTCATTCCTGGGAGAGCAGGAATGCTGAGCAGGGCACTGGAGGCTGAGCAGAGATGACAGCCATATGCCACTTGGCAGAAGTCAGGGGGTTGTTTGGTGCTTTTTCAGTCTCCCAGTTCTAATGAATTATAAAATAGAGCCTAAATTAACAGTCAGGAGGACTTTGTCAGGGTCCCACACTTCGGAGATGCTCATCAGGGAGGATCTCTTTCAACTGCTTGATTTGATCAAAGGTTCCTGCTTTTCAATTGACTTCTGTACACTCCAGAGCTTCCCAAAACAAGAGCCAGGCTCCTTCCTAGGGACAATTTGAATCCCAGTGAGGAGTCAGTCTCTTCTAAAGGACAACTGCTTGGAAAGCAGGAGTTTTTGAAGATTAATACACTCATACAATGATGAATGGTAAGACTGGCAGTCTGTACTCCTCAGCAACTTGGTACCGACTAAACTGATACTGAAAGGTCTTAATCTGCCACAGAATGTACACATTTGATGTTTAATGATATCAGAACAATGAGATAAGTCCATTATCTCCGCTGGGGGTAGGAGGGATGAAATGGTGTTATCCCAACTTCTGGAAAAAGATAAAACCCACAGAGCTTTTATATTTTTGAATGAGAGCTGTACTCAAGAAGTCAGGCATTTGCTGTGTGAGACACTGGATTCACCCAAAGATTGTGCTGAATTTCATGAATAAGAAATCATCTAATTTATCTTCTTAGTCAAAATCTTCTTTTCGGCAGACTGAGTCCTGCATTCCCACAAGGCTGCCTGAATAAAACTCACTGTGTGCACACAGCTCAACCGCAAAGGAGAAAAATATTGTAGGTCAGAGAGGTAACTCTCACTTTCGGTGTCTTTACATAAAGCTACATTTCCCACAGCCAGCTAAAAACAGGGAATAGGTACAAATCAAGGCAAAGAAACAATCTCAACTCAGAGATCTTCTACCATCCCTACCTTACAAAACAGAAATTTGACATTGAGACCTTGTGGTTCAGGTTTTTCTCAAATCAAGAAATGTATATGAGATGTGAAGAGCTTTGCAAAATTCTTGGACAGAGATTAGAATAACGAAATCACAGAATCATTTAGGTTGAAAAAGACCTCCAAGACTTCCAAGATTAAGTCCAATCTCCACCTTGTCACCAGCCCAGAGGACTGAGTGCCATGCCCAGTTGCTCCTTGGGCACCTCCAGGGATGGGGACTCCACCATCTCCCTGGGCAGCCTCTTCCAAAGTTTGACAGCCCTTTCCAGGAAGAAATTCCTCCTGGTGTCCAACCTGAACCTCCCCTGGTGCAGCATTAAGGAACCATAAAAATACACAGATAAAGCAACCTGTGCAAGGCTGGGGTGTGCAAAGTCTTCTGAGAACAATTCCATCCTTTCCAGGGGTAAAGTGATGCTCTCACTTTCGGCAAATTATTATGGAAGAACCACCTGGAAATTCTATCGATCCAAGCTTAGATAAAAGTTCAGGAATGTTTCCACCAAGCACTGCAGTGCCCCACAGATGCCTGAGACAGTTGGGAAGGACTCGGGTGTCTCCAGGGCTCGGCGTCACATGGAGACAGGAGCTCATTCCCAGAAGGAATTCAGCCACATTAGCGAGGCCTCGTGCCTGGGCTAATTAGGTGATGTTTCCCTGCTGCCAGAAATCCAAGAGTGAATCACACATCTGCCACATCCAGCCTTCTTCTGCAAGCACAGACCGGAACTGTGCTGAACCTCAGTTGTATGAGGATATAAAGACATAATGCCGTCATTTTAGTTTGGTTTAGAGCCAGAAAGAATCATAAATTACGCTGATGGGTTTATCTGATCTGCTATCACAACTACTACACATCACCCACGTCTCTGTGTGCCCAGGTGAGGAACTTCAGTCACCCTAAAGCCCTCAAGTCCTTCAGGCACTTCCCTGTTCTATGTGGGCCACAGGCTGAGCCCAACCATGGCCAAAGCCAAGACTACAGACATGGCAAAAGATTGATTAGGTGGGTGTTGTCCAACTTACGTCTGCAGAAATCCATTTCTCATACCTGCAGAGTGAAGAAACCCAAACTCCTGGTCCACCAGTTCCCAGCTCTGGCAATCAGGATGAATCCAAACATAGGAGCAAGACACATGGACCAATTGTCCCGTTGTATCAAAGCAAGCAGTCCATGAGAGTCATGGAAACCCAGAACAGTTTGGGTTGGAAGGGATCTTTAAACCCATCTCGTTCCACACCTTCCACTATCCCAGCTCCAAGCCCCATCCAGCCTGGCCTTGGACACTTCCAGGGATCCAGTGGCAGCCACAGCTTCTCTGGGAAACCTGTGCCAGGGCCTCACCACCCTCACAGGGAACAATTTCTTTCCAACATCCCATCTAAACCTACTCCCTTTCAGTTTGAAGCCATTCTCCCTTGTCCTGTCACTCCAGGCTCTTGTAAATACTCCTCTCCATCTTCCCTGTAGGCTCCCTGTAGGTACTGGAAGGCCTCAGTGGTGTCGCCCTGAAGATTCTCTTCTCCAGGCTGAAAGAAAGAAGCCACCCTCTGATGACAGCCAATTTCTGATAACCCAATGCAAAAAAGAGCAAGAAAAATATCTAAAACCAAAAACTGGTAGGCAGGATGAAAAACTCCTTCCTAATTTCTACAAGCAAACCAGGAAGGCCCAGGAGTGTGATTTGAGGGTGGAGATTGTCTTAGAATCAGACAATCCTGGAATGGCTTGGAAGAGACCTTAAAGATGATCTCATTCCAACCCCCTGCCATAGTGGGGTGTCTGTCTCAATGCAGAGCTCCAAGTGTTTCAGGGATGGTCCAGATTAATTATCCTGAACACAGCTCTGAGGGAGGGGGTTGGAAAGGGAGGCTCATAAATCAACAGCGTGGGCCACTGCACTCGACAGATTCACAGGATTCCTCCTCCTGACTGGAATCAAGCCCCTCTTTTAAAATGATGGATTATCCCATCTGAAAGACTCGAAAGGATGGTGATGGAAAAATACTCCAATGTTTAATTACACTGAGGGATGTGACGCTGTTTCATTCCACAGCGGAACCTTCCAAACTTCAGCTCCCGGCTACCGGAGCTTGTTCTGGTTTATTGGGGTCGGGTTGTCAACCTGTCATGAGGTACCTGCAAGGATTGTTTGATCACAGTGTTCATGGAATCACAGAATCTCCTGAGCTGGAGAGGATCATCCAGTCCAGCTCCTGGCCCTCACAGGACACCCCAACAATCCCACCTTGTGCATCCCTGAGAGCGTTGTCCAAACACTCCTGGAGCTCTGGCAGCCTTGGGAATGTCACCATTCCCTGGGGAGCCTGGGCAGTGCCCCACCACCCTCTGGGTAAAGAACCTTTCCCTGATATCCAACCCAACCTCCCCTGATATGGTGTTATCTCTCTTCATCGTGTCTATTCCCAGCACTGGGGCAGTTTTCTGGGCTCTGCATCCATTTTTTGTCCCTCTTTGAATCCCCAGCAATATTTCCATAAGATCCCTGGGATGGCAACAGAGGAACTGCACAAAATGTTCTGATTTCCTGGCCCTGCAGACAGAAAACTCCTGACTAAAGCCCTTTCCATACAGGCAGAAGTTGCAATAACCACTCTGGGCTCAGTGGAAGACACTTATCCACAATAGTCCCTGGATCCCTCTTTGAGTTTCTCTTTCCCGGGACGGCATCGCATTTTGGAGATATCATCTGCAATTTTTTTGTTCCCAGATGCAGTAACAAGTGGCATAATTGCGATGGCTGTTCAAATATTGAAATGAGTTACTTGTGTGCAGCGTTTCTGGGAAATGGGAGAAGGGATGAGGTTTATTGGAACTCTCTAAACATGCAAAATGTTTTCTGCACACAGTTTCCTGCTTCTGTTTGCACAGATGTGGGTCGTGTCAGCACAAAACCTCTGCCAAGAAGGATAAATTAAATCCAAAGGCTTGGATAAGGCAAATAGGTAGAGTGGTCCACTGGTGCCTCTGCACATCTCTTACCCCTTTTTTTGCTCCCTTTTTCTGATCATAAAATATACTCAGTGCTGTTGAAAAATGTAAAATCCCAGGTTCTGATGAAGGATAAAGGTCCTGGGTAGAAACAAAATCAAATAAAAAAAATGAAATGAAATGAAATGANATCAAAGTTGAAGAGAATTTTCCATTGTCTCCCGTGCCACTCTGTGGGAATTTTCCCAGCCCAGGCAGCTGTAAGGGAGGAGGGGCACTGTGAGTTCTGCGCTCCCATTCTCCCTCTCCCTCTCTTTCTCTGTCAATAAATGTCTGCAATCATATTCCTGAGCTCCAGTGTGATTTCAAGGTTCATCTCTTCCATGCAGCTCAAACACTAATTATCCCAGCTGTAATTAGTAAGATAATTAAATACTGGCTCACTCATCACTCTACCTTGTGTCGGGTCATGATTCTCCCAGAAGACCTTGAGCAGTTGCTCAAAGCTGATGTTTTGTGGCTCAAACACCACCCGGACGGCCTCGGTGTGCCCAGTTCTGCCTGCAAATTCAAAATAAAATCACATTTTAGCAGTGACAATTAGCCAGGGCGCACTCGGGGTTTTGTCTCTGAGATTCCAAGCACGGTCCTTTGGTTTTGCTTCGTGTTTTCCTAAAAATATTTTTATTTAGCAGCATTTATACTTGAGCTTTTTTGCACAATATTTGATATTTAAGTCAACTCTAATAAATCTGTTTGTTCAGACAGGGCCATGGTGAAATAAACCATGCAGAGAGATGAGAAGGGAAGACAGTGATGTCATTACAGCAGTTTGTCAGCTTAAAGGAGAAAAAATTAATAATTCTAACACATTTATAACTGAAAACTGGCAAGATATTTTAAATATTCTAAATAGAGCATTAAAATATGAAAACTTCTGTGTCTAAGTTGTCTTGACTGGGTTTTGTTACTGTGGAGATATGGATAATAAAATTGATTATTAAATAATTATCATTATTATAAAATATCAATAATATTCATGATAAAAACAAATTTCAAGGGTGTGTTTACACAAGATCACACAAATAATTCCAAACTGTTTCACAATATCCTTGAGGCTCATAAGAGTCAAAGAGAGCCCAGGAGAACTTTAAATTTTATGACAGCAGAAATACAAGGCAGATTAGCAGATGTTACAGCACTT
This sequence comes from Aleadryas rufinucha, assembly GCA_013397815.1. NCBI lineage: Eukaryota > Metazoa > Chordata > Aves > Passeriformes > Aleadryas > Aleadryas rufinucha. The sequence goes on from VZTH01015883.1 coordinate 9,732, forward strand.
AAAAAACATTATTTCTATTTTTCTGTTACCCTTTGGACAGAATTTTTCCATTTCTGATGTGTTTATGACTCATAATATTATTGAAAGATCCAACTTCAGAGAATATGAAGGATCTGGGCACATAATTCACTTAAATTTTAATTAATAATGAGATTGATGAGTGTCCAGGCTTCTCAGGTGAGAGTCCACTGCACAAAGTGCATTTTATATTTTATATATATTATATATTTTATAATTTAAAAATCAGACATTTCTGTTGTCATATTCATGAATGGGGAAAAAATCCCATCCATCAATTAAATCATAAGAAGTAAATGCCTAAAAAAATAAACTGGACAGCCAGATCTGCCTTTTGGTGGAGATATTATAAATCCCTGGATCACATTAGGGAGGTTTTTATTTCATGTACAGCAGCACAAACTCCAGATTTCTTCCACTGATTTCAACAGAATCAGGGAATTTCACACAGGGTGAATCTGGCCCAGTGATGGGTCCTGAATGAGCTGTCACCAAACAGGAAAAATCAGAATGAGTAACTGAGGAGGGTTCAGTAGAGACATGAGGAGAAATTTGAATTTAAAAAAAAAATAGCAATAAAAAGGATGCCAGGAAATATTAAAGAGGCAAACTGTGACAGCATTTTATCAGTTAATGGGGCACCTGAAACAAAACCTAAATGAGGCACGGAGGGCTGGGTCAGCTGATAAAAGGGATTTGAAAGACTGGGATTAAATTTTGTCTGGAATGCAGAGGAGCGAAAGAGGACACATCTGGGATATCTGTAGTCTAGACTGGATAAAATCAAATTGCTCCCTTTCTCAGTGTAACAAAGATCAGTGGGATGAAAAGAGAATATCCAGGTTTCCTGGGAGCTGGAGTAAAGCCAGGTCCTCCCATCCAACAGCATGTCCACAACTGTGACCCAACTCCTCTCTGCCTTTTACAGTCCAGGGAAGCACCTCATCACCTGAAGCCAAATTCGGATGGTGGGAAGCAGGAAGGATCACCCATTCAGCAGAATAAAAATGCAAGTCAGAGATAATTGGCTTAATAATGAAGTGAAATGGTCTTTCTGTATTACAGCAAGAATTGACAGCCAGCTTAGGTCAGGGATGGAATTTATCCCAGATTTTGTGGTTTAACGTGGTCTATCAGCAAAAAATGATGAATTTGTTCGAGCCCAGGTTGGGACTTCCGTTGTTGCTGGAGACAAAAAAGCAGAGGGCACAGCCTGTGGTGTGTCCAGCTCCCTCAAGCCAACACCGTACAACTAAAAAGAGATTAAGGAGTGGCTTCTGACTTCAGTATTTTTATTTTTTGTAAGCCAAGATGAAGCTTATGAAAGGTTTTTATCACTCAGGAGCAAATTACTTGTCTAAGATGAACGGGTTTAGATCACAGGAGAGTTTCCTAAAGAACTTAAAAACAGCAGAGGCTTTACCTCTCCCCCTGACTGAAGCAGCAATTACACCTTGTCAACACTGCCTGCTCCTGCTAATCCAGAAGTTCAAAGGATCAGCCTTCTTTTTTTCCCAGAATAAGGAAATAATGGTGCTCCTCTGAGAACTATGGCCTGACCTCGAGAAAAATATCCTCAGATGTGTGGCTAAGAGACTGTTAGAATAGATTTAAAATCAATATTCACCCTCAGGGGAAAAGAAAGGAAGGAATGCTGCCGGTCCTACCAGATTCACCTCTCATTTTCCTCAAAGCCTTTCCACAGTCCAGTGGATTTTCTTTCAGGATATGCTGTGGCTATTCCTAATAACAAGCTTGGCATTGGTGACTTTTTGCATTAGGCTTGAGTCTGACAACAAAAACAGAATAATCCCGTTTCGGTTTGTGTTTCACACACTTGGTAAATCCAATGCCGAAAGAACACAGCATCAACCCAGCTCACCACTCCTCTGTATGGTGAAAAAAAACCCTGAAATATTTCTAATCAAACCTTTTTTTGTGGGAGCTCTTAAAATGGAGAGACAGTAATCACAGAGAAACAATAACCCCACTTGTTCTCCAAAAAGCTGCACATCTTTAATGAGGAATTCAAGTATTGACATTGAGTAGCTGCAAGGGTTTCAAATGATCAGTGGGAGATGTGATTCTCTCAGTGACATCCAGTTCTTCACCTCAGTGCCTCCTTCAGAATTCCACCTGAAACGTCCATCTGTATTGTCAGAGAGCCACAGCGTCCTCAGTTCACCCACTGCTTTTAATTAGCAGATCTTTAATATCCCACAGCAAAAGTTTGAACGGGTGTGAACACTTCTAGAACACTCAATGTCTGGATCACGTTTTTTTAAATAATTTATGGAATTATAAATATAATTCCATTTGCTGTTCCCTGTGCAAATAGAAACCCTTTCTTTATCAGAGCCATTATCAGATTTCCAGCGCTGGCGCTTGGTTCCTTCAGCTCTGGAAGGGGCTTAACCATCGAAGAACCTCCCTGCAGATGGGAAGACTTTATTACACCGAGGCAGAGAGGGCTGAGTGCCAAGAGCAGATTGTCTGTTTATCCTGGATCCATTTCCCACTTAGAAAACACGGCCGCTCCCGGAGGATTAACTCCGGCGAGCTCGTTCAGTGGGGATTCCAACCCTGGCAAAAACGTCCCCGCGAAGAGCAGGAGAAAAAGACGTCTGAGTGACACCTTTTCAGTTCCTTTTCTTCCTAATAGCATTTAGATTCTCACCTTCTTAATCACGTCCCAGGTGAGTGCCCAAGCCGAGGGATTAGGGAAGAGAACTCATTCTTGTTAACTGGCTGGATCCAGGGAGCGTTTAATTATCGCCGGCAAAGTGAGGCAGCTTCCAAGGGCTGGCTGGAGAGCTCCTCACCTGGGAGCCTCCCAGCAGCCACGTGGGCTTCACCTCCACCTGGTCCTGCCTCGGGGGAATTAAATTCCACAATGCAAAAATTACCAAATTACTCCTTCCTCGATTCTGCAATAAAAAAAGGACCTGGCTCTTTTGAGAAATAACGTCCTGACTCCAGTAAATCACAGAATCCCGGAATGGTTTGGGTTGGAAGGGAGCACAAAGATTGTTTCATGCCATTTATGTGTGCTCAGGCCTATTTAACAGCTCTTCATTACAAGAGTGGCCCCGAGTTTGAGGAACAACTTATCCATTACAGCTCCTGTTCCCGGTGTGTTCCACAAAGAGCAGATACGACTTTTCACATCTTTTCAAAGGGTTCTCAGAAAATAACTCCCTCTTTCCTCACCTCTTCCCAGCATCCCTGAACTGCCCCTGTGCTTGTCACACCAGCAACACAACCTCTTTGGGATGCCAGAACAGTTTGGGTCATCCAGTTAAAGATCATCCAGTTTCCACCCCCTGCCATGGGCAGGGACACCTTCCACTGTCCCACGTTGCTCCAAGCCCTGTCCAACCTGGCCTTGAACACTTCCAGGGATCCAGGGGCAGCCACAGCTTCTCTGGGCACCCTGTGCCAGGGCCATGATGCCAAATGTGGAATGTAAAGAAATACAACCAAACTTCAGCTCTCACTGATTTTGGACCAAAGCCTAGACCCAAGTGAAAATGCAAAGTGCTACAAACAAAAGTTGTGGGAAGGTCTTTTGAGCATCTCTTTCTCCAGACCAGCCTGGGGATTTTTATTAAGTCGTGGTTATCGCTACTAAAATTTCCAGTGCCTTCCTATTCATTAAATGAACAAAGCAAAGGGTCAGCACTAAAATACCGAGAGCCCACATTTTGGGTGTCCCCTTCCCTTTCCTTTTTGACTTTCAATTAATGAGGATGAAAAGAATGGAAATAATCCCAGATCAAGAGATTTTTAAGAAGGGTCCATTAGAATATTTTTATTTGACTTCTTGCCTAACACTGAGAGAATTTCAGGGAGCAGGCCCATATTTTGTACTTCCACACTGGCACTAACTTGTGGCTAATTTTGTTTTTACCTTCTTCTTTATATTTTAAACAACTTTAATGACTTTACCAGCACTGAACTAGGAGATAATGCTTGGTTTATTAACCACTGTGAATTTCTGCTTTAGAAAAAATGATTCTTTAACTTCTCAGCGTGATCCACATTCTTTTATCCAGTTTTATCAAAACATGTCAATCCTCTCCAGCAAGAAGCCAATTTATCACTATGGGCTGGCCAGTCCTGCAGTTCTAAATCAAAATAAATTGTCCATAAATTCTAGAAACTTCCAGAAACTTCTGCCTGGACCACAGAAAATCAAGTATTTTCTAATACCTACAGAAAGTAGCTCATACAGCAGCTATAGTGTGGTGCCTCTGAAGAGAAAATGTTATTAAATTGTATTTATTTGGTTTATTAGAGGACAGGTGAATCACCCAGTAAATGAAAATTCATAAAGATAAGAAAATTTGCTGATAAAACAATGAACTGCTATTTCTGGTGCCTTCTAGAATCATTTTGCTTTTTACCCCATCAAAACAAAACAAAAAGATTAAAGTTGCCAGTAAAAAATGGGGTTGAACATGCTGTTATTGTTATTTTTCTTCACAGAAATGCTCATATTTTTCAGCAAACTACTTGAATGAAATTAAAGAAGATTGGCAGTTTTCACAAAAAAGATTGGTTTTTTCCAAAAAAATCTGCCAAACGAAAGTACTAAATGAACCTGTTTCTTATTTGCAAGTATTTAAAATTTATATAGCAGAGCTGTAAAAAATTTTCACGTTGTTTGCTAAAATCCTGTGTGTTCTTTAGCAGCAAAATGGGTTTGATAAACAGAATATTGATTGGTTTTGCTGAACAGAATATCTGGAAGCGAGACCACTGCTACAAATCCTTTTTATTTGTAAAATGGCTGTACACTGAGGAGCCAATAAAAGGGGAAAAATAAATTATATAAACCTGTAAGAAAAAAAGGAGAGGGCAAAACCTTCCTTGTTCACTGTACTTATTATAGGTTATGTTTTTATAGGCTGAATGTCCACACTACAAGCCCTTAAAAAGGGATTATTTTAGACTCCCTCTGGCCTGGTCCTGTGGACCAAATGCTGTTCCCAGCTGGAATGTGCTCCTAGAAAAGATATTCTGATTTCATTTCAGCCAAGTGAAGGGAAAATGTTGAAGATGGGCTTATAATTAACACCATGGTCCTATGGAATACAGGTCTTGTCAGCCAAACTCCATTTCAGCCTCCCATGAAATTACAAGTCTGGCTGTAATAAATGTGGGATGTAATAGCACGGATGGAACTTAGGCTTTATTAATGCATTTGACTTATTACTTCATGACTGATTAAAAAATTAACACTCCCCCATATCGACAGTGCACGTGTTAAGTGGATTAAGAATTGTCTAAATGACATCTCTAAAAAAAAAATTGTCCAAAGGGAGCAAGGTTTGAATGGCAGCATTTTTATCTGTCCTCTGCAGGGACTGCTCCAGAGCCTGTTGCTCTTAAACCTCTTCATCAGGAATCTGAAAGAAATATAAAGTCTCAATTTATAAATTCTGTGGATAACTCAGAGGAGGAGCTGATGGGATGGTCTTACAAAGCCATTTTGTGCTGCGCTGGGGCCGCTCAATCAAAAATGTATTAAAGAAGTCAGAGGTAAAATCTCTGCTGAAGGGAAGAAGTGACACACGTGGCACCTGCAAATGGGGAACAACCTTTGAGGGAAGGGCAAGGCTGGAAATAAACATGGAATTTCATTGCAATACTGCAACAAAAGGAAGTAGGGGCTGAATTGGGATGTCTAAGGGAAAAGGGGTTGTAGGAACAGCTCTGGTGAGATCAACCACGGCACTAAGAAATCCCACAAAGTCGTCTCAGTGACAGCCACCAAGAGCCAGATGAATTTACCCTTTCCAAAAGAAACCCCGGGAGGTTTTTAACTCAAGGAGATGAGCATGGCCTCAGGAAGGGGATGCAAATAGGGTCATTGAGAAAGCAATGGAAAGGCAGATCAAGAGTGGTAGGGCTGGAAACCAGGGAATTCCAAATGGAAAACGGCTTTTCGTGTGGATACGGAAGATGGTCACTGCTCAGTTGCACCACTGGATCTTGGGGGTGCTCCTCTAAACCCATGTCCCATAAACCACTTCTTCATTTCCTGACTTTTTCAAATGAGATCAGATTTCCTTCTGGCAGAGACACTCCAGTCAAATATCAGCTAAACTTAAAGGAGAAAGTGATATGTCTTGATAAAACAGTAACTCAATGAAACATAATGATCTATAATATAAAAATGTCAAATTAAGTAATGCAGGGAGCCTTAAAGGCTGGGAATATATGAGTGAATTTTCCCTTCTTCCTTTGTTCATTTGGCTTTAACAAAGTTTTTCTATGCCAAACTCATCTGTACAAAGAGTTGGGACTTTTGAGTTATTTTCTTTTCATCATGGTTGATGAGGAAGACTCTGACCCAACTACAAGTTCTATATCATTTTTATATAGTAGAGTTAAAATCTTTTAGCTACAGAGATGGGAATAGAAAATCTCCATATTCTCACATCAAAAAAATTCTCATTTAAAGCCCAAATTTAACCCCTAACTGACACATCCGATGGATGGAGCCTTTACATTCCAAGAAATTGCATTTCCTGACAGATGGGTTATGCAAAGGTAGTCCCTGGAAGCTGGATGGGGCTTGGAGCCCAGAGAAGCTGTGGCTGCCCCTGGATCCCTGGAAGTGTCCAAGGCCAGGTTGGATGGGGCTTGGAGCAACCTGGGATAGTGGAAGGTGTCCCTGCCCATGGCAGGGGGTGGGATGGGATGAGCTTTAACATCCCTTCCAACCCAAACCATTCCACGATTCTATGCTCAAAATTATCACATTCCAGGAACGATTTGGTGACCGACAGTTTTAGATTCTTTGTTTGGGTAGAATTCAGTCTTGAACTGCTCGCCTTAGGTTCCTCTTGGATATTTTGGGCTGAATGAATTGTTTCCTCAGAGGAAATCATGGGATCTCAGAATGGTTTGGGTGGGAAGAGACCTTAAACTCATCCAGTCCCACCCCCTGCCATGGGCAGGGACACCTTCCACTAGCCCAGGTTGCTCCAAGCCCCGTCCAACCTGGCCTTGGACACTTCCAGGGATCCAGGGGCAGCCACAGCTTCTCTGGGCACCCTGTGCCAGGGCCTCCCCACCCTCACAGCCAACAATTCCTTCCCAATATCCCATCTAACCCTTCCTCAACAGCCCAAATACTGAGTTTTACCCATCTGCCTCAACTGTGGCTCATTCTGAAGAAAGCACATGGAAAACAAGAATTCCCTTTTGGCTGGAAAGGAAGTGGTATTCCAGGACACAGCAGGCTCAGAAAACCCAAATCTTCAGAAAAGAATTTAAAGAGATGATTTATTGCCAAAAATGGCTGTAATGCCCCAAACCAAAGCAATATTGGGGGTCTGCTCTGGTACTGAAAAAGCTTAGATGGAAAAATGAACAATAAATACATGAACAACATACCTGGATTTAGCAACCCAGATTCACTCTGTGAAGGGAACTGTTTTCATGTCAAGATAACGGAAAATATGATGGATTTTTTTGCTTAAAAGTTTACAGCTTTTAGCTGCAAAGCCTCTGTGCCACTGTTATGCAACACAAAGAATTTCCTTAAATAAAAGGGTGTAATGGAAAGCAAAGAATAATAGGGATGTGAGGAATGTGTCATGCACTGAGAAGAGCTTTGAAAAAGGATAAATGGAGGTAAATATAATACCTGGGGACATCTATTAATAGCAAGCTGGAGAGTTGGAAAATATTAACTAATCTGGATTTTTAAAAAAAAGAAATGAGAGTAAGATATCTCAATATTTAATATTTTCTATTAGAATAACAAAAATTGTAGTTCTCTCCTTGTCTCTCTAGAGTGAATCCAGTAAGAGGTCACTAGTCAGAGGAAATATCTGAATAAAAGGTTTGGTTTCTGAAATGTGACAATCCTGACTCTTCCTGAAGCTGGAAACCACCGAACAGCTTAAAAAAATTGTGCAGATCTTAATACCTGGGAACTGTAGACCAGAATGCCAAAAAATAAGGATAAATTTCTGTATTTGTACTCTGAAAGCTTCTCCTTCATAGCTGACTTTTATTAAACTACTCTGACAGTTGAATTATAAACATAAATAAGATTGGGATCGTTGTTTCCCTCCTGATTTCTCCAAAACAAATCTGCAAAAAGCAGCAGAGGCGACCTGACTTCACCAGAGTGCAAAGAGAAGGCAACAGAGCAAAGTTTGTCATGACAAACAGACATTCAGAGGGCAAAAAGAGAGCTGGGATCAAAATTCAGAATTAATTTGTACTAGACAAACACTTCTAAGTCCACCAAAATTAGTAAAAGATTTCTAGAAAATTCTAAAAATGCCCAAGCAACTATTTGCTGAAAAAGTCTTTAGCAGAAACTATTAAAGAGATTCAAAAGATAAAATTTTGACTATTTATACACCTAGAACAGCTATAAGACATAATTAATTAAAATTATATTTAATCATTTCATTTACAGTACTTTCCCTCAAAGAGCTTTAGAAATCCTGCTATTTCCTTTCATTATAAATTACAGCCATTGCCCTTCTTCAAGTGATATTCCTGCAAGGTTACTGAGGGAGGGGGCTAAAAATGTACCCCATAGAGATATTAAAAATTGCAGTAGAGATATTAAAATTGCAGTAAGGTCAGAAACTGGGAGATCAGGAAGGTACAGCCTTGGGTGCGTGGTACAAATGTCTGTAAAGAGCAACAAAGGAGAGTTCAAATCACAAAAGGTGACAAAATTGGTTGTGTGGTTGACAAAAAGACATTTAAAACACTGAAAACTCAGGTAATCAAATGAGTTTGGAGGCAGAAAATCATCCTGGGAATTCATTTTCGCTCCAGCTCCTTGACTGAAACTTTATTTTTCCCAACCACCCTCACGAAGGTCCCTGTAGGGAGAAGAATTTTGTTCAATGCCTGACATCATCAGAGGCTCCATTCCATAATATCACATTTCTGACCATGGAGAGAGGAACTCCTCATTCCTGGAATCTGAGCACAAGCCTCACTTAGTGAGGAGAAGAATTTTCTTAAGGACTTGTGAAAAATACACTCCACAAAACCCATTAACCACAGAACCAGATCAAACACCAGCTGAGAGACTTCTACAGCTGCACGACCCAGGTCTGACACCAGGTTTAAAAAACAAAGCTGAGTAGATCAATCATTGGCCTTTAATAAATCTTTACAGATATTTTTCTCTTTTTTTGTGGCCAACCTTTCAGACATTATTAATTCTCAATTTTAATGAATGGCTGCTCCAAAGCTTAACCTCGAGAAGTCACGTAAAATGAATTATTACCGTGATTAATTATGCTGGGATAAGCCAATAAGAGCAGCCTTTATTTCAGCCACTAATACAATTAATTAAAATTAATTCCAGTAAACAGTGCAGTGCTACTCACACAAAACAAAAACTATTTTTGCTTTTTTTCTTTTGCTAAAATGTAAATATCATCATTCACATTAGACCAGTAAAACCATTAACCTCCAGTTTAAGCCTAATGAACATTCATTGTATCTGATATCCATTATTTCTGTTCAACCAGCCCCAAATCAAGAGTTTTCAACTATAGGTCACTTGTATCCTTTTTATATTCTCATTTAAAGGGGATCATTTCAGAAAAAAAAGAAGGGATTTTTAATTCAAGTGAAACCAATATTCCAATATTCCAAAAAGGAATGACCAATTTGGATGCCCAAGAGTATTTAGAAGACAATGAGAAAAAAAACTATGGTTAATTCATTAAAAAACCGCAAAACTCAGGGAATTAATTTGTGTAAATAATGTGGATCACTGTGCTCTCATTTCTGGTCATTGTACATCCCTAATACTTGGAGAACTGCTGGAATTTAGGAACATCAACTCTGGCAAAAGGAGGGGAACAAATTTCCTTTCTCCCAGCTACCATTCCTTGGAGATTTTTTTTTGTCACATTGAAATGAGCTCTGGTTTTGTTGCACAGGAAGATCCTGTGGCTAAAAGCTGAGGTTACATAAATCGAATCTGGAATAAAACACAGTTTTGTAATGCTGAGGGGAGAAATGCTTGACATTATTTATCTTCTTAGGATATCATGGAATCACTGAAGGATTTGGGTAGGAAGGGAAAATAAAGATTATATCGTTCCAACCCCTTGCCGTGGGCAGGGACACCTTCCACTAGCCCAGGTTGCTCCAAGCCCCCTCCAACCTGGCCTTGGACACTTCCAGGGATCCAGGGACAGCCACAGCTTCTCTAGGAAACCTCTGCCAGGGCCTCCCCACTCTCACAGACAACAATTCCTTCCCAATATCCCATCCATCCTTGCCCTCTGGCAGTGGGAAGCCATTCCCTGTGTCCTGTCCCTCCATCCCTTGTCCCAAGTCCCTCTCCAGCTCTCCTGGAGCCCCTTTAGGCACTGGAAGGGGCTCTGAGGTCTCCCTGGATCCTTCTCCAGGGAACACCCCCAGCTGTCCCAGCCTGGCTCCAGAGCAGAGGGGCTCCAGCCCTTGGAGCATCTCCGTGGCCTCCTCTGGGCTCTCTCCAGCAGCTCCACATTTTCTTTCCTCAGCAGGGATAGACAGCCCAGCAAGTGACAATGGCCACATCCCACAACATGGAAGGCTCCAATGCGACATTCCAAGAACCTCTGTCACCAGGAGACCGATCAGTCTGTAACCTCCATCCTGGAGCTCTTCCTGACTTGGCTTGACACAGCCCCTGACGGCCTGACTGAGTGTTGAAGATGGTCCTGCTTCCTGCGAGAGCTTGGAGTAAAGATTTCCAACCAGCATTCCCATGATTCTACACTGTGACTCTAATTACGGCCACAAATCACAGCTCGTTCTCATCATGCTCCATTTTAAATCAGAGATTTAGTTTAGGTGAACCAGACCAGTCTGAACACACTAAAAAACTCTGGCATCTTAATTACCTTTAGCAGACTTCAGAACTGACATTACTTGGAAATACAGAGTAGCGGGAGCTGTCCCAGGTACTGAGATTAGATCTCTTCAACATTCCCAGGCACTGGGATTAGAACTCTTCACCAATAACTTGCTGGAATGATCACTCCAGGGTATTGGGTCATCCTGTAAACGCCTCTTTCCCTACACATGTAGTGTCCAAGGACAGGTTGGACAGGGCTTGGAGCAGTCTGGGATAGTGGAAGGTGTCCCTGCCCATGGCACGGGGTGGAATGAGATGAGCTTTAAGGTCCCTTCCAATCCAAACCATTCTGGGATTCTGTCATTCTATTCAGTGAAGTTTTTATTCCATAGTTCCATGCATAAATTTGCACAGATGTAATTCCTGAGTTGGGAAATAAGCCAGGACAAACCTGAACCCTCCCTACAAAAGAGGTTGGAGCATGTGAGGGATGGCTTCCCTGTTATATGGGTCATACAAGAGCTCTCACAAACTCCTTCAGCAGCTGGAATGGTTCTAGGATCACAAATACATGTGTGCAAATAATCATAACAAATTAACCTCTCTTCCATTTTATCTCTTCCTAAGCCTTCCAGAAGTCCCAACTCCTCCATGGCCTGGCCCAGCTGTTATCAGTCACACGAGAGGCTCTCCTTTATAAATCTTGTATATCAAATGCAGACTTAAAGATGGGATTAAAAATAAAAATAATAATAAAAAAACCCCTACCAACTTGCATTTAGCAAGCTTATAATAAAAATTAAAAGATACTAATAAATACTGTGCTTATAAGCTGGTCTAAATCTATCCAAAATGCCCCGCAGTGAAGTCTTACATCAGTTATTATTGAAACATTAAATGCTTTTCTTCCAGGCTTCCAGCAATCAATTTAACTTTCAGTCATCTTGTCCCCATATGTGCTGCTCCTGTTGATGAAATGGCTATTAATAAAGGAATAGATGGCTATGAATTAAAGCAAGCTCTACTTAATCACATTAATCCAGAGTATGTTAAAGGCTTCAATTTTCTAAATAATTTTGGGCTTAATGCCTCTGAGATGGGCAGACTGCTCTATTGATGCAGCATCTGGTCCAATTTAAGCTGCATTGTGAAGGAGGAATTGTTAGGCCCTCGCAAAAATAAGGAAGACTGACAGTTTTAGGGATGCAACCAAAACTGCTACAGCTGAGACAAAAGATCCTGCAAGATATTGAAAAAGGGCCCGCGACAATTAAAAGGCAGCCCCTGCTCTGCAAATGCAGCTCCAGTGCTCAGTGAATTGTGTATGATTAACTTACTCCTCCTGATGGGATGAGCACTCCACACACTTCACCAGCGCCGTATTTTCCAGTCATTGAACATCCAACAGCTGCTGCTGTGAAATATGTTCACTTACCCATTACATTGGGATACCAATTAGGGAGGAATTATTTCAAAGGGAATGGCACCACCAACACTATCCTCGCAAAAGCAGAAATTTCTGGCTTTGGGATTTTTTTTTCCCCTCCCCGAGCATATTTTTTTTTATTTTTATTATGATTTTGGTTTTGTAAATGGAGGAATTTTACAATGAAACGAGATTTGCCTTGGCTTGTAGCACTGAAATGCTGCTGCATTCAACTCAGATACAAAAAAAGTCTTTTAAATACTTCTAGGGGGAATAAAAACCTTCATTGGAGAACTGCTTTAAAATTTTTTAGAATATTTATGGAGGAGAATGATTTTTAAAACCCAATCCTCGTAAAAGGTTGTCAGTGAGGGAGACAACATGGTACAGTCCATCTACATTTTAATATTAAAAATAATATCACTTTTCCTATTACACTTTTATTATATTTAATATTAAAACTACAAAAGCTTTAGGGGCAGATATTTTGTCAGTAGCTTGATTAGAAATGAAGAGTAACTCCAATGAATTTAGTGAATTTTCACTCCATATGTAAGGACTGGATGAAGCCAGAAAGACACGTCCTGCAGAGCTGCAAAGATCTGTCTGAAACCTTTTTTCAATTAAAATGAATGCTTTAATTAAATATACAGAGCAGTTTGGGGGGCAGACACTGTATGGCGTTTGTAATATTAAATATTGCAAAATGTGGGTGATTATAGAGTGCCCACAGATGATTTTATATGACCCACTGGAGCATCTACTTCATCTTACAGGACTTGAGAGGAATCAGAACTTTAAAACAGAGATTAAAATTATGCAAAATATTCAGATACATAGTTCCTCTTCAGCTGAATAAAACAATTTAGAGGTATAAATACCAAAATACATCAGTTAAAATTCTCCATGACTCCAGGAGATAAAACACAACTTCAGGGTTCCCCTGGCTGCCTGTGCTTTCCTCCAACATTCAGTCCCAGAAAAATCCATATGTCCATGGATTTCAAAGCCCCTTAGAAGATAAGATAAACTATCTCCATTTTCTGTGAGTGAGGACAGTGGGCAGGAGGAGCTGAAGGTCACCCAAGTCAGCCTTGGAGCCAGGAATGAAAGGGAATGAGTTGAGTCTCCAGGCACCAGCCCGGCTGCCCCTGCTCCTCCTCCCCTCCTGCTCCAAAGAGCTGCCAGGCAAATTCCAGCACGGAACTGCTGCCGAGGGTAACGACAGGCAGGAGCAGCAAAAGGGGTTTTATGATCCCAACCCATCCCCTGAGACACCTGAGCCAGCCCTCTGAATGGAACGGGAATATCCTCTGCTGCAGCCAGAGAGAAGTTCCATTCCTAAGAGGGGTTTCAAAAGGGGTTTTATGACCAGCAGGGGAGGGGGGGATTCTGTCCCTCTGCCCTGCTCAGGTGGCAACTGCAGAGCTGCCTCCAGATCTGGGGCCAACAGCAGAAGGACCTGGAGCTGCTGGAGAGAGTCCAGAGGAGGTCACGGATGTGCTCCAAGGGCTGGAGCCCCTCTGCTCTGGAGCCAGGCTGGGAGAGCTGGGGGGGTTCACCTGCAGAAGAGAAGGATCCAGGGAGACCTCAGAGCCCCTTCCAGTGCCTAAAGGGGCTCCAGGAGAGCTGGAGAGGGACTTGGGACAAGGGATGGAGGAACAGGACACAGGGAATGGTTTCCCACTGCCTGAGAGAAGGATTAGATGGAATATTGGGAAGGAATTGTTGGCTGTGAGGGTGGGGAGGCCCTGGCACAGGGTGCCCAGAGAAGCTGTGGCTGCCCCTGGATCCCTGGAAGTGTCCAAGGCCAGGTTGGATGGGGCTTGGAGCAACGTGGGATAGTGGAAGGTGTCCCTGCCCATGGCAGAGGGTGGGACTGGATGATCTTTCAGGTCCCTTCCCACCCAAACTGTTCTGGCATCCCAACGAGGTTGTGTTGCTGATGTGACAAGCACAGGGGCAGTTCAGGGATTCTGGGAAGAGGTGAGAAAAGAGGGAGTTGTTTTCTGAGAACTCTTTGAAAAGATGTGAAAAGTTGTATCTGCTCTTCGTGGAACACACCGGGAGCAGGAGCTGTAATGGATAAGTTGTTCCTCAAACTCGGGGCCATTCTTGTAATGAAGAGCTGTTAAATAGGCCTGAGTACAAATAAATAACCACTTGTCGTGCAGGTGATTTAAAAAGAACTCATTTCTAGGTGTAATTCTATGGCAACAGCTTTTGTAAGGCACTCTTTGACACTGCAGCAGAGCTCCTGTTTAACAATTCAAATGCAGAAAAGATGGGAATAAAGGAGGCAAAAAGCAACTCAGTGAGATCCCTGCTCGCAGCTCAATTGTTTTGATGAATTCTGCCCTCACACGTTATATGAACATCTCGTGTGCAGACAAATTCTATTTCATGGGAACAATGGGTGTGCATGGAGAAAAGTCTATTATCATATGAAAAATAAAGGAATTAGAGGAGAATCAGAGGCGATAAATAGATGAATATGCAGGGAGACACTTGGCTTTCCACTCAGTTGGTCTGCAGGATTGGCCTTCCATATCTGCTGTGACACTGCTTATTCCTGCACTTCGGTGGATCAAAACTGCCTGGCAGAAAAGCAGGAGCAACAAATGCAGTTCGGCTGCAAAGCTGTGCCACTTTTAATTCATTATTTTATTTTCCAGAGCTGCCTGAAATAGTCATCCCTCAAGCAGGCCATAGAAATGATTCTCTTTTTCATGCAAAGTTCCATAAATCCCAACTGCTGTATGAAAGCTGCTGCTAATCTTTGGAGGCTTTGGGTTGGACTGTGTGAATTTTTGGGAAAGACCAGGAAAAGTATTTCGCTCTTCCTAGTTAATTAGATCTGGAACAGTGGGAGTTGGTAGCAAAACATTGCCCAATTTTGCTGTGATAGCCCTTGGTTCCAACAGCTGCCCAAGGAGTTTGGAGTCCGGATCCCAAAGGACTCTCAAAACGAGAGACAATTCTCTTGAAAGCCTCCAAACTCCAGGTTTAGAGGAAATGCTCAGGAAGCACATTCCTTACATGTCCTGGTAAAGCCAGGCCACTGCTGAGACACAAATGGGAGATTACAAAATTATAGAATCATCAGGGTTGGAAAAGCTCCTCTGAGATCATAAAGTCCAACTGTTCCACAGCAGAGCCAAGGCCACCACTGACCCATGTCGCCAAGTGCCACATCCACACGGCTTTTAAATCCCTGCAGGGATGGGGACTCCACCACTGCCCTGGGCAGCTGTGCCAGTGCTTGACCACCCTTTCCATGAAGAATTTTTCCCAGTATCCAACCAGAACCTCTCCTGGTGCATTTTGAGGGCGTTTCCTCTCATCCTGTCCCTGTCCTTGGGAGCAGAGCCCGACCTCTCCCAGCTGTCCCCTCCTGTCAGGGAGTTGTGCAGAGCCACAAGGTCCCCCCTGAGCCTCCTTTTCTCCAGGCTGAGCCCCTTTCCCAGCTCCCTCAGCTGCTCCTGGGGCTCCAGCCCCTTCCCCAGCTCCGTTCCCTTCCCCGGACACCAGGAGCCAGGTGGGAAGGTTGTTTTCATCTACTGCTCGGGGCAATCTGGGCAGGGAGAACAAGAAGAGACAGAAAGGAAAGGTCCTGGAATTCATTCCCAGGGTTAACATCTGGGCTGATGCACCTTGCAGCAGCAGCTTCATGCCAGGTACACCATGGGAAGCCAAAACTCTGCTTTTCCCTGTGCAAGAATCTCATCTTGTTTGCTTCTATTTCCACATTTTGGATTATTTGGATTATTTGGATTATTTGGATTATTTGGATAAGGATTCAATTTTCTCCTTTGGATTCCGCGTTGCCGCACATTCAGAAGAAGGTCCCATCTCCACCCAAAATCTGACCTACTTAATGCAAACTGGATCCTCCTTTCCTTGTGCTTTCCAGCCTAAATTCAGCTCAGACTAAAGACCAGATCCCAGCCTACACTTTTCCATTTAATTTTAGCTTCACCTAAAGACTTCTGACCGGCTCACAAAGGCAGCTGGGACCTGAGGGAAGAGCTCATTACACGTTGCTCCTGCCTTTGAACACCTTTGAACACCTGCAGAAGGGCTGAACTGGCCCCGAACACGGAGCAACGAGGCAGGAGAGAAAATGAAACCATTTGTTAAAACAAAATAAATGAAGCGGTGAAAAATAATGGTCCCATCTGCACCTACCACTGGTTCAGGGTCAATTCTGCTGGAGCCAAAAATTCAAAGGAGAAGGATGGAACAGAAACCCGACCACCTCCCTCACCATACCCATTCAGAAAATAATAATAGCAATAATGTCAATATTTAGCACTCTTGCAATGCTTTGTACCTTCGAAACATTGCAGAAACAGGGCAGGATCAGAGAGAGTGGAACTTGTTTTTCCAAGGCTTGTTTGCTCTTTGGTAGCCACGTTTTTATCTTATCATCCTATTAACAGGCTGAGAGACATTTCTTCCTGATGTAACACCATTAACATCAGCAGAATTACGTCTAGGATCAGTTTGACCCAATTTATTACTTTTTTAGCAGATGATAAGAGTGCTATAATGGTGTTCCATTTGACTTGGAACAAAGAATTTTCACAGCATTCAGCACAGGGAATGGCATGATTAAACCCTGGGTCCTTTTCAGAAAAATCTAAACCATTACAACACACACACCAAAAAAAAAGAAATAAGTGAGAAAAAAAGGGGGAGAAAAAGAAGTAAACAGTGTGTAATTATGAGAGTCGATGATAATTCAAACTTTCAGTTTAGCCCATGGTACCTGTCACCTCTCAGGATGAATAAAGCAAATTTTGGCCAGGATGAATCAGGATCTCCTCAATCCCAAGTCATGGATCACGTTTTTGCCTTCTACAACTCCCTGACAGGAGGGGCCAGGGAGGTGGTGTCAGACTCTTCTCCCAGATCACAAATCCCTGCATGAGACAAAATGGCCTCAAGCTGCCTCAGGGGAGGTTTAGGCTGGATATTGGGAACAATTTCTTCATGGAAAGGGTTGTCACACACAGGCTCAGGCTGCCCAGGGCAGGGGTGGAGGGACCATCCCTGGAAGTGTCCAAACAACGTGTGGACGTGGCACTTGGGGACCTGGTTTGGTGGTGACCATGGTGCTGCTGGTTGATGGTTGGACTCGATGACCTCAGAGTTTTTTCCAAACTTTCCAGCATCCCAACTTTACTGATCCCATGAATGGAGGCCATGAAGTACCAGCAACAGGGATGCAGCTCTATTTTTCATGGCTCACAAGATCCCTGAGGAGGAGGACCATCCCCATCCATGTCATGCTCCAGTTAAACCCCAGTAACAGCCTGGGAACCCGAGGACAGCAGAATTAAAGCTGCTTTCCATTCCCTTCCTCTCTACCCCCACCCAGGCAGTGACATCTCTGTACACACCGAGATCATGGCTTTTCATATTAATTAAAATTCTCCTAAGCTCTGATTTCTCCAACTGTCTGCACAATCTGCTGTCTTTTCTCTTAGTCTAACACAACACTTTGGGAGTAAAGGAACTTCTTTTATTCTCTGCTTTCCTCACCAAGGTCCCAGTCCACGCCAAGTCCAGCATTGAGAACATTAAATCCACTTTTTTAGCATTTTTCTTCTGCTGCTGCACTCCCTCAGCAGAAAGCAAAGCTTTCCTAGACTTTATGGAAATGTGACATTAGGAGAGAATCACTCGAAGGCATTTCAGCTACAATTAACATTCTTCACTCCTCAGAAAGAAAATATAAACAGCTTCTAATTCAATCGCTTGACTGAGTAAACACTGGATTAAACCAAGAGGGGATGGAGCAGACAAAAAAAAATCGAGTTGGCCAAATGTTGGGATTGGGGTTTGTTTTCCCAGGAACGTTTGATGTGCGTGGATGCACTGTGGGCACGTGTGGGAACACAGACACTGCCACTGCCACGATGCTTTTCTGGGCTCAGTAAAAGGCATAGAAATGTCTCCAGGCAGAGAAACCTCGTGATTCTTTCTTGATTCTTCCCAGCCAGAGCCTTCCTAGGATCCATGGGTTTAAAAGGGGTGGATGGGGATGTCAGTACAGACAACACACCTCAGAAGGATTGAAAACAAGAGCAGGGAAGTGCAAAGACTCCACTGAGCTACTCAGAGCAAAATATTTCCTGCTAAGTACAAGTCTAGGAGTTGTCCTGGCTATGTAGAATCATGGAATTAGAATGGTTTGGGTTGGAAGGGACATTTAAAGTCCCACCCCCCTACCTTGGGTAAGGACACCTTTCACTATCCCAGGTTACTCCAAGCCCTGTCCAGCCTGGCCTTGGACACTGCCAGGGATCCAGGGGCAGCCACAGCTTCTCTGGGAATCCCACCTCAGCCCCTCATCACCCTCACAGGGAAGAATTTCTTCCCAATATCCCCGTTAAAGCTACTCTCTATCAGTGTAAATCCATTCCCCCTTGTCCTGTTCCTCCAGGCTCATGTAGAAATTCCCTCTCCATCTTTCTTGTGGGCTCCCTTCAGGTACTTCTATGTATTCCTTTTGTTTTTTAACAAAGAAGCTGCTTTAGAAGCCAAACAGGACAATCCTTTCGCTGATTTTTGAGAGCTCCAAGTGGGCTCTATCCAAGGAAGGCAGCTTCTCCTCCTTTGGAAGGACAGGTTTAAGGTCAGGCACCTCAGACTGGTCACTTTGTCCACATCTCCAGGCTGAAGTGACCTCATCCACGTGGAAATCAGGTTTGCTCTGAGTACTGCAGGAACCAGATCACCTTAAGGCCCCTCCCTAATCCCAGGAGCACAGTTTGGTAGACTCAGTGAGTGGCTTTGTAGCTAACTTTTTTTCTTTACAAGTGTCTCCAGAGCAAAACCAAAAAGTACAAAAAGTACAAAAAGTACAAAAAAAGTAAGAAAATCCTGCTGGCCACCATAACAACACTGAGCTTTTTGATAACATCATTTTCACAAACACACCAAACTTTTCTAGTGCTGGTGGCCACGGCTCATGTCACAATTTTATTCCTGAGTAGATTAATAATAGCAACTATTTGAACTATTAGGTAAGAAAAACCCTCCTGACAGTAGCACTGTGCATAAGTGATATTTTCAGACCTCCTGTGGCAGATCTGTCATTTTTTTTCCCCATTACCATGTTTTTTCACCATTTCCCAGCTCACCTGTTACTCTGAGCCCTACTGAAGGTACAAAGGTACAGCACATCACTATGGAATACTCAGAAATAAGGGAAGGTATCAGTAAAGCAAATTTTTCCTTACTTCTCAGAATAAATACTTAATTCACAGACACGTTGATTCGTAGCTGCCATGAATTAACCTTTAGCAAAATATCCTTTAACAAGTTCTCTTTGAAACTTCCTGCACAGGCTCAGGACGAGAGTTAATGAACGCCCAACTTCCCCTCCTATTTGTGAATGCCAGGAATAAAATTGCATTAAAGAGGTGGATAAACAAATTAATACGGAAAAGGTCATCGGTGATGATTAAAGACTAAATCATTAATACCTGGAAGCCAGGAGGTAAATGAAGACAGAACTTGGTCTGGTTTGGGTGGGAAGGGACCTTTAAGTTGATCCAGTTCCAAGCCCTGCCATGGGCTGGATGCTGCTCCCTAGACCGGGTTGTTCCAAGCCCCATCCAGCCCAAGTCACGCTGACTTTTGCTGGAGTAGATTCCTAGATCAGCTGCATCCTTGGTGTGAACCAGCACAGCAGACACATTCCAAACAGTCCAACATCCTCCCTTCCTTTCAGTCCTTTTCTGAAATTGTATATCCCAGAAATTGCCAGGAAGGCAGCTGAAATAAAAAGGGGATTTGGTTCCCGAGTGAAGGGCAAAATAAACCTTTGAGTGACCCAGTCATCCCAGCAATGGCCAAGTTATCTCATTAAACACCCTGAGGTCAGGGAAAGCGTGATCCACCCTCCTTCCTGCCCCTGTTGTAGGAGCAGCCAGGTCCCAGACAGGAAGACACAATTTTTGGAAAGGGTTTTGACGTAAATGAGCAAAAACCAGCAGGAGCCTCAGTGGCGCCTCAGTTATCTTTTGTCAGAAGTATCTTGTGTGCCTTGTAGGTTATCCCTGGGGCTCTGCAGGCAAAGATCTCTGCCATGTGTTAAACAGACATGGCTGAGTCCTACAGATCAATTAAAAGGGGTTTTGCACCCTGTTATTGTGGGGAAGTAGCCCATGGATGGAAACGGTGGCATTTCTATCGCTCTGGGTAGTGAAATAAAAATTGGATGAGTCTTTTCCATTGCTCACACCCAGGGCTTCCAGCCTGAGAGATACAAAGGGATGGAGTCACCCCTGGAACAGGTTTTGATGTTTCACCCAGAAGTTTGCAGGTGCCATCCTACACCTTCTCTAATCCCAGCTTCACAATCTGCCCTTTTATTAGTGCACCAAAGCTTCTGAAAGGCTTTTGTGTCTCTGAAAAGAATTCACCTACAATGGATGTGCTCAAGTCTTAGCCCACAACAAATCCATGAGGAAATCCAAGAACTCCCTTGAGCTCCAGCTTTTCCCAAATCCTTCTCAAGATATCCTTTAGACTGTTGTTGCTGCAGTGCACTACAGCCATGAGGATCCAGAGATTTTGCCTTTCCTTTCACTGGATCGAGTTCTTGTCTTCCTCATGGACCAAATTCTTCTCACCTGGAGGAAGCTCAGGTGAGAGTGTAAGTGTCTGCAAAGGTAAGACAGAGCAAAACTTCCCTATCACAATTTACTTATTAAAAACTGAACTACAACAGCCTCAGGCACAGCTGAGCAAATAGAAGCGAGTTAAACTCCTGTGATTTGATGATTTCATTATTCATCCAACACCTAGAAACTGTGCAGGTCACTTGCAGAATTATTCAAAATCTTAATCACCTTGGTGAGACAGGACTCAATTTCCAAACTTTTCTATGCCAGCACAGGAAGATTTTCCATAAAACAAGCAGGTCAGAGGGGGTGATGTTTGCACAGAGTAATTGCAGTGCTCTCCCAATTTCAGGAAAAATACATTATCAGACATATCCACACTGACACCAGAGCAGTTCAGCCCTGTGCCTGAAAGGAAGGAAGATTTCACCTGGGAGAATGAGCAGCAGGAGCAGCAAAAGAACAGGAGCACAACCACAATAAACAAAAAATGCAGGGAAAATGCAAACATCTTCTATCACCTGCTTTAATTCCAGAGTCATGGTCTCCCAAGAGCTGTAGCTTCTCCCTGGTTTCATAGACAGTGGTTTGGGTTGGAAGACACCTTAAAACTCATCCCTTTTCACCTCCTCTGCCATGGGGACTATCCCAGGCTGCTCCAAGCCCCATCCAACCTGGCTTTGGACACTTGCAGGGATCCAGGGGCAGCCACAGCTTCTCTGGGCACCCTGTGCCAGGGCCTCACCACCCTCCCAGGGAAGGATTTATTCCCAATAACTACCACCTGTAGTAACCACTAATTCTGGGAGCACAGTTTGAGCACAGATGCAGTAACTGCCTTTGTAGCATATTTTTTTTTCTTTACAAGGTCTCCACAGAAAAAAACTAAAAGAACAGAAAGTAGGAATCCCCCACTGGCCACAACAACACTGAGCTTTGTTATAACACCATTTTCACAAATACAACGTGTTCTGATGCTTAAAAAGAAGCAGCTCCGTGCTGCATCTTCTGTTTTCAGGCCCAGTGACGGGGGAACATCACAGCCCAATCCTGCACCGAGTCTCCTGTGAAAATGAAGCTCCTTTGGGAGCTTCCTGTAGGCTCCAGGTCAGAATATTTTGTCTTTGACTTGCTCTGTAATGGCTCTTTCAACCTCTTGGGCTCTCACATTTTCATCTTATATATATCTTTAATAAAGGCAGGAGACGGGAAAGATGGAAACAACACATCTCAGTGGAATACAATTCAAATAAAGTTGTTAATAATAAATAATATATTTGGTATTTATATTGCTGCTCCAACCCAAGCCTGTGATTGTGGGCAATGCTGAGATAAATAGATGAAAGGAGCAGAGGACAGCAGCGAGGCTATTAGGATTTTAAATTTGCCACGAGGCACAATCAGGTATCTAAATAATAAATATCACTTTGGTTTCTTCCAGCCTGAACCAGACAAGACATTAACCCTGAGAAGTCAAATTCTGAGATGGAAAAGTGAACTCAACCTTGATTACAGATGGAGCAGAGCTCCCTCAGCAGAGCTGCTGCCACCCCTTGCGGATAAGGAGTTTTTTGTTTTTCAGGCAATGGCACATTTATTTACCATTTATTTACCATAAAAACCAGATATTTATTCTGCCTTTCATTTTCAAATGATGACTCTACAGACTCCATTTCTGCATCCTGGATTTTAAGGTGTAACAAAGTTTTCTTGGTCAACTTCTCTGTTGAAAAAGAACATGTCAGTAGTGCCAGCATTGAAAATTTGGAGGTAGAGCTGCAGAGGGGCAGGTAAGTGAAATTCAGTGCATCTGTTGGGTTCTTGTTGCCAAGGTTTTATCGTTGCAGCAGCATCTGCCATCACCCTTCCAAGTGATTTTTTGAAGTGAAATTGCTACATTCATTTTATTTCATGACTTAGCAATTGCATGGAGGACAAATTATAGTTTCTAGGGTCATATCAAGGTTTTGTCTGCACATCCAGGAGGATCCTAGGACAATAATCTCATGATTGCAGAGACACAGCTTATCCCAACTGTTCTAGTTGACAAAAAAATTGCAGATTTTTCTACAAAATCCTCTTCTTCAATTGCTACAAAAACCACACAAAACACTAATTCCCACAGTTCATGACATTAACTTTGATTGATGCAGAATTTTGCACTTTGGCTGACCTTTCCTTCCTTCCTCACAGGTGAACTGGGGAGGAAAAAAAGGGGAGAGGTGGAGCAATTGGCCAATCCTATATAGGCACAGATCAAGGGCATGGTGAACACCGAGATTCTTCATAGTCATTAAAATTCCTATATCCTGTTCTTATAAGGAGCAAAAAAAAGAGACCAGACAAAGGCACAACAGGAATCTATTCTCTTGACAGCGATTTAATGACAAAAGAAAATGTTCTGAGCCACTCTCATTACTGCTTGGACACTTTAATCTTGTGGACTTAGTTCCTGTCCATGGAAACCTTCAGATCCCTTTACAAGCTACAGAAAGGGAAGGGAATATTTGGAGTTTAATTATACATTTAAACACTTTGGAGAACCAGAGCCACTTTGGGAGAGTGTTGTGGTGCCCAGCTGAAGGGTTGTACAAGGAATCCAAGGCCATGTCTGAACATCAGGAGAGTCACCAAATTCACCCCAGGGCTGGAGCCCCTCTGCTCTAGAGCCAGGCTGGGAGAGCTGGGGGGGTTCCCCTGGAGAAGGGAAGGATCCAGGGAGACCTCAGAGCCCCTTCCCGTGCCTCAAGGGGCTCCAGGAGAGCTGGAGAGGGACTTGGGCCAAGGGATGGAGGGACAGGACGCAGGGAATGGCTTCCCACTGCCAGAGGGCAGGGATGGATGGGATATTGGGAAGGAATTGTTGGCTGTGAGGGTGGTGAGGCCCTGGCAGAGGTTGCCCAGAGAAGCTGTGGCTGCCCCTGGATCCCTGGGAGTGTCCAAGGCCAGGTTGGACAGGGCTTGGAGCAGCCTGGGCTAGTGGAAGGTGTCCCTGCCCATGGCAGGGAATGGAACTGGATGAGCTTTATGGTCCTTTCCCACCCAAAATCATTCCAAGATTCCAGGATTCCATGAACATGCTGACAGTTTGTCACAGGACATCCTTCTGTATTTTTAAGGAAGGGCAAATCTGAGAAGCCAAGAACTTTCCTGTATCACATTTTTTCCCCTATTGCCATTTGCAACTCCTGAAAAATGCCAGCCAGATTTCCCACTGTTGCCTTTAATGATCAACAGTTCACACACAAATGTGTAAAATGAACCCCACATCACCCAGCCAAACCCTCCCCACACCTTTCCACCCTTAAATAACAACATCCCAACCACCACCCTGCTCTGGGTTTATGGAATTAACTTGGGAAATCACCAGCTGACCACAGGAACAGGAGGTAACAGAGCAAGAAATTAATTTTCCCGTTCTCCTCTCTCTTCCATCAGCTATTTAGAAGCCTTCTGGATGACCTTTGGAATCCAAGACAATTTAAGGAGAACTGGAAATCCTATATGGAACAATCAGTCAAAAGACTAATTCTTATTGCAAGAAGCACTACTATTCCTCAGAAAAACATGGATTTGCTGCTTAGGAGACGTGAAACAACTCCACAGCCAAATATTTTACATAACTCAGAGCAGAAACAAAGTCTATGTGGCACTTTTTTATATTGAATTGTTAATTATTAAGAATTGTGTGATTTGTGCACAAGAGAAAATGCGTCAGAAAGATGAGAATTGACAAGATTGTAAATTGGTTTAACTCACTAAATCTAAGCCTTCTAACTAATATCATATAATAACCAGACATGTTTTATTTTCCCTTACATTCCAGTCACTGAAGATAAACAAAGAAAACAACTCCAAGCAAACCCAAATGACCTGCTCAGATGTGAACAGTCTGAACCACAAGCCTATAAACGACCCTGGTTTTAAGAAAACCATCGTTAGCTGCGTATTTTATATGGTAATTGTACATCCCCAGTTTATGAATAACAACAGCAGAGTTCTTCCCTTCTGATTTCAGTGCCACTTGAGCTATGCAGATTTCTAAAAGCTTATGAATATACAGAGCAACAGAATTGTTCTGAACATCTGTAAGCAAAATATGAAAAGATGTTTGGTACTGAATGAACATCCTGGGTTGTCTAACGCTGGCCAAAAATGGTGTATTTATGTATCAGGGGAACGCACTGAAAATAGCTCCAAATCCTGCACACCCTCCAGAAGGCCTTTTCAGATTGTCCTCTGTGTGGCTGTCATCAGAAAATGGAAAAAGAATTTTCCATTCCATTCCATTCCATTCCATTCCATTCCATTCCATTCCATTCCATTCCATTCCATTCCATTCCATTCCATTCCATTCCATTCCATTCCATTTTAATTTCCCTTCCCTTCCCTTCCCTTCCCTTCCCTTCCCTTCCCTTCCCTTCCCTCATAAAATGGAAAAAGAATTTTCCATTCCATTCAAATTTAATTCCCTTTCCCTTTCCCTCTCCCTTTCCCTTTCCCTTTCCATTTTTATTTCTATTTCTATTCCATTCCATTCCATTCCATTCCATTCCATTCCATTCCATTCCATTCCATTCTGTTCTGTTCCACCTTAAACCACCCCTTTTCCCACTTTTCACAATTTCCAGCAAGTTCCTGCCTTTCTGGCTGCCTTGCAGCACCTCTGCACGGTGCCTCAAGTGTCCATTATTTGTTTGCGTCACTTTTCACACCCTTTCCACGAAGCCCACGTGAGACTTTGTCACTAAAAACAACCCCCAATGTCAGCATTTGGCATTAAAAGTGTTAACAAGAAAATAAACCAAAGGAAAACTTCCAAGTGAATCCAGAAAAGCCAGGATTTACTCCACCAGCAGCATTAGTTGGCTGCCAGGGGTTCTATGCTCCAGATCACAGAAAGAAACTGTGTTGGGTTTTTGCACTGTGGAATCAAAAATAAATGCAAGGGTTCAGCCGGGAAAGGACAGGATGCTGTGCACTAAACTGTGGGAAAAATTAACAGATTATTAATGAGGACAGAATATTTGTTCATACATTGATTCTTTTATTATTAGGACATCGCAACAGGATGGGCATCCACAGATTTCAGTACAGTTCAGGATGCAAAGCCAACCCCAAATCTCCAAATCAGTCACTGCAGTCACTCATTTAACTCTTCATTGTCATTCATAATTCAGGATTCCATTCCCAATCCTTAAAAACCAAAGAGGGAAGACTCACCTGAGCACACCTCTTTGTAGGTAGGGTTTGGGGTGTGTCCTCCTGCATAACCCACTTGAGTGGAGTAGACTCCCTTCTGCCTCCAGAACTTCCTCTCGGCTCCCCAGAAACAGCCCATACCTGAAGAGGGCACAAAATACACACTGTGAGGTCAAAATCTGCCAATACTCAATCGCTCATTTGCATATTAATTGCTGCAGGGCACAGTGGAAGGAACATCTATAGGCAGCACCTGCTGGTCAAGTGTTTTCCGAGTTTATTTATAGGGTAACTATAAAGAGAAATCCATTCTGCATCAGAGCACGACTCAAACACAGCTTGATTTATGCTTCTGAATATCAATTTATCACAGAGGACAAACCTTGGAAGGGTTCAAAGACCCAAACAAGGAGAATTCTCATGCACACACCAAAAAAAAAAGTTCCTTACAAGGCAACTGTGCTGTTGGTGCAGCACCATTTTTACCTGAGCTGATTAGGAAGCTGTCAAAACACAATAATTTGTATTAATGGCAAACAGTTATTTAATTTTCTGCTTTCAGGCAGAGGTGGCAGCAATAATGGATTATATTATATGTTATATAAAGGGAAAAATGCTTCAGTTTAACAATTTATGCACAGAGATATTTGATGTTCAGACAAGATTTTTGTAGCCATTCACCCCCACTGCCAATTATCAAAGGACATCAGAGTGTTTAAGGGTGCAAATTAAAAACTCTCCTGGTTAAAGGAATTGAGGAACAAACACCACCAACACTGACAGTTGTCTGATGGCTTAGTTAAATAAATGTTTAAGGAACTATTTATTAGATTATTTATTTAGAGTGTCATGGAGACTCCAGAATTGTCAAGCTGGAGCAACGAATTTTCCTTTTCAATGATAACATCCTGTTATTATTCCCTTTCTAAAACAGTTGAAATGAAGGCAGTAAAAATAAACTAAATATTAAATACACTCAGAAATCAGTGATCCATGAGGAGTTTTCTCCTGGTAGCACAGCAGATATGACAGGTTAAAAAGTCACAGAAATGATCCTTCAAAGAACCAGAAGAACTGAGCAGCCCTTCCCCCAACCTTGATGGTTCACAATGCTCTTTCTTTGAACCTTTCGAGATTAACTTCAAATTTAAGTTTCAATGCACCAAAAAGTACAGAACTGGGATTTCTACTACTAATTCAGGTGCTTAAGCAAGCTGCAGGAATTAAGAGCCAAGGGCTGCACCTGGAGATCCTGGAAAGAGGCAAAAACCTCCTGAGGACAATTCTTGAGGACAATTCCCGAAGAAGATAAAAAATGATGATGAAATTGCAGTTATTGTCCCTTGATTACGGAGACAACCAGAGCTGTTAGGCTTGGGTTCCTCACCTAAATCAGGCTCATGGCTCCAAGACCTGTCCAACCTGGCCTTGGACACTTCCAGGGATCCAGGGGCAGCCACAGCTTCTCTGGGAAACCTCTGCCAGGGCTTCACCACCCTCACAGCCAACAATTCCTTCCTAATATCCCATCTAACCCTACCCTCTGGCAGTGGGAAGCCATTCCCTGTGTCCTGCTCCTCCATCCCTTGGCCCAAGTCCCTCTCCAGCTCTCCTGGAGCCCCTTTAGGCACTGGAAGGGGCTCTGAGGTCTCCTGGATCCTTCTCCAGGTGAACACCCCCAGCTCTCCCAGCCTGGCTCCAGAGCAGAGGGGCCATTGGAACTCCCATGGAATTGGGCACACCAAGGATGAATGAAACTGCTTCCAAGAGTGATTTAACTTGTGTTGGGGATTCTTTCTTAGATCCCAAGTCTGGATCTGCATGAGACGCATGGAAAATAAACTCCTGCCCAACCCTAACACTTCAGTGCTGTGCATCCTTAATATTCCAAGGGAAGTTTGAGCTCCAGCTGTTTAAAATCCCAGCTGTGCCCACAGCTGAGGCTGAGGCTCTCACAAGAAGGACTCTGGAGCCAATTTATCAAACTACCACTGGCTGGACAAACACGCTGAGGCGTGGCCAAAGAGCAGCTTCATCCATGCCAAGGAATAGGACAGACCCACATTTTTCCCCACATCACATTCCTAGACCTGCACTCGAGTGTGAATGGGCAGCCCAAGACTAAGGAGACAACCCAAACTCAGGTTTGAGTTCAGATACAGGCCCAACTTCTATTACAAAGTAGAAATGCTCATTCTTAGTGTTTTATTTCAAGGATTTTAATGGTCAATAAATCCTTAATGGTGCTGTTGAAATCCCTGATCATTGCGGCAGTGGTCACTGACCTGATCAATAACTATTATTTGGGATTCCCTCATTGATAATCCTCTCTGACCTCTCTTTCCAGGGCAGTGGTGGAGTCCCCATCCCTGGAGGGATTTAAAAGCCGTGTGGATGTGGCACTTGGGGACATGGCCCAGTGGTGGCGTTGGCAGTGCTGGGGGATGGTTGGACTTGATCTTGGAGGGCTTTTCCAAGCCCTCCAACCTAAACTCCAAAGCCCTCCAAGCTTTTCCAACCTAAACTATTCTGTGATTCTGTGGATTTGACCAGTGACCTGTGTCCCCACCATGGGTTCTTCCACTTTTCCCTCTTCCAGCTGATGCCTGAGTTCATTGTGCCGCCCTTTCCCGGAGAGAGAGGGATTTTATTCTCCTGGAGAACCGCTCTCATCATTTCTCAAGTGCGCTGCCACCTCACACAAACAATAAATCCTCCCATCCCCGAGAACAGATGAAATTGAAATCTTTGTCATAATAAAACAACCTGCTGGTAAAGAGACATCATTTACAACAATCCAGCACTAAATTGCTTTCCCCAGCATTAATCCATTCAGCTGATGTTTGTTATTCTGCTAAAGTGGTGCCACGTTCGACAGAGAAATTGTCATAAGGAGAGAAATATTAACAATAAAATCCCACATAATATTCCAGAATTAGACACGTGAGCTCATGGAGTGCCTGTTTTCCAGAGCATTGGCTGCCTCAAGCCACGGTTAACATGGACAATTATTACCAAAACAGGGAAATAATTTCAGTTCAAGATTTCACCTGGTCTTGTAGTGCCCAAAAAAAAAAAAAAAAAGTTTACTTCCCTTAATTATTACTACTTTAGTAAGGAAACTGAAGAAATAAATAATTTAAATAATATATTTAAATAATTAAATAAAAAGTCAGAGGGGGAAACAAAATAGGAAAAAAAAGGAGGAAAAGAACCATAAAAGCAAAATAAGCCACCCGTATTATAATTTAGAACTGGAAAACATGAACATGATTTTAAACTATTCATGAAGTGATTTGCATAATCCCCAGTACTGGGGAAGTGAGTGCAGCTTTGGAGTTACAGAGGGAGCTTCCGGAGGCATTCCTAGGAGGAAGGAAAAAAAAGGAAATCCAGGGAAACACACTCACATTCCCAGAAAAAAAAGTCTTATTTGAACATAATGGGTATTGCAGAGGAGTGTTTAAGCACTGAAGGTATTTGTCACTTTTTAATTGCTAATTTGCAAAACAAAAACTATTCTTTTAGTGATGGGTTTTGACTGGCTCTTAATTGGAATTTCAAAAGGTATTTTAAGCTTTTTTTTTTTTCTGGTTTTGAACTTCAAACCCAAACAGATTCAAACAGGAATCTTGAAACGTTCAAGCATCCCTATGAAAAATATTAATCAAACAATTGGGGAATAAATTATAGAATCTATATTCCGTTCCAGCATCCACATCCATTTTCTCCAGCTATTCTCTTTATGGATCCATACTCCTATAGATCCTCTGAACAAGGCTTTTTGTCACCAAGGACCCTGTGTTTCCATAGGCAACCCAGTAATTTGCATATTCCTAATAAATAGCATAAGCTGAAATATTCTTCTAAAATAATGAAAGCAAAGTGCTACTTTGATAAGAGAGATAAGAACCTTGTTTTTAGAGATAAAAAATTTTGAAATATTCCAAGACAAACAGAGCAGAATTGAACCCCAGGTGTTTGCAGGGATGAGCAGCTTTATGGATTAACCACATTGACCAGGTCTCCAATGGCTGCACAGGAGCTCCAACATCCAGGGGTTCATTTATTTGCCTAAAGGGAGACATTCAGGGTCGTTTGAGATGCCTGAGGATATCCAGGACATCTGTGTGCACAAGGCTGACATAAATGACAGAGAATTCGGGAGAGACACGTGAAAGGGCAGGGAAAACGCTCCTGGACATGGCAAATAGAACTCATGGAATCACAGAATGGTTTGGGTGGGAAGGGACCTGTAAGATCATCCAGTCCCACCCTGTACCATGGACAGGGACACTTTCCACTAGCCCAGGTTGCTCCAAGCCCCGTCCAGCCTGGCCTTGAACACTTCCAGGGATCCAGGGGCAGCCACAGCTTCTCTGGGCACCCTGTGCCAGGGCCTCACCACCCTCACAGACAACAATTTCTTCCCAATATCCCACCCAAATCTCAATTTTTTCAGTCTGAAGCCATTTCCCTGTGACCTGTCCCTCCATCCCTTGGCCCAAGTCCCTCTCCAGCTCTCCTGGAGCCCCTTTAGGCACGGGAAGGGGCTCTGAGGTCTCCCTGGATCCTTCTCTTCTCCAGGTGAACACCCCCAGCTCTCCCAGCCTGGCTCCAGAGCAGAGGGGCTCCAGCCCTTGGAGCATCTCCGTGGCCTCCTCTGGACTCTCTCCAGCAGCTCCAGGTCTTCCTGATGTTGGAGGTCCCAGAGCTCTGGGTGGGTCTCATCAGAGCATCCCATTTGCACATTTTAAGGCAGAGAAACCAGTCCCTACCCCAGACACAGACAGTACAAATCCCTGAGAGTCTCTGAATCTGAAGTCGACTCCAGTCTCCCAAAATACAGCAATTTGTGACTGAAAGTTGCCTCCTTCTCTTCCACGCCCATAAAAAATGACCAGCCTGACAAGCTCAGTAGGACTCGGTGCTGCAGATGGGAATCCCAGGAAAAATTGCTAGTTCCAAAGTTATCTATCCTCATATTAATGTTCACAGCTTGTAATATTGTTAATCCCTTTTTTGTGTGTGTGTACTGTGTACAGAAGCCATCACAAAGCACCAAAAAACAGATTGGAAAACTTATTTGAAAATTACTCAACATTCCAGACGTTTTCCCCCAATCCCACAAGGAACTCCACAATCTCCAAAGGAAACCTTTCCTCACCTTTGTTCTGATCCCTTCTCCAGTGCCTGTTCCTATCATATCTTTGAATGATCCTCGGTCTCCACTCAGATTCCCTGATGTAAATTCCTATTTATGATTCCATTATGCAAATGAGCACAAGCAGTACATTTGCATCAGAAGGGTATTCCTGATCCAGACTCCAGCCTCACAAGCTGCACCCATTCCATGCTAATTAACATCCATTAACTCCCGAGCTCCGTGGAAGCTTTGGGGACTCTCAGCCTCCCATTTATTCCATTTATTTAAAGAAACTCACAGCGGGTGCATTGTGTTCTCCACAATTTTCATTTTTTTATCATGTACACGTACACAGTATTTTCACTCGTGGAATATTTTTAATGCCTTTTGTCCTTTATCTTTGTGGAATATCCTTCTCTAATGGCATCAGGTGCAGACACACCTGACTCCCCACCGACCTTTCCCTCCTGCCAGCTTCATTTCCAAGCCCTCCCTCTCCCTGCCTTCCCAGCAGTCCAACAGGACATCCAGAAGACTCCTTTTTTTGTCAGATTTTGAAGAATGAATGCATTATTTCCTTGGCATGCCAAGCCTCTCCTGGCCCACCGCCTGCCATCCCTACACCCACACTCCAAGGCACTTTTCCATGCAGCAGATTAAGGAGCTGTTCCCATGCCAGCAATGCTTCGCTGCGGAAGATGAACTGCAAAGGACACGGATCCTGCTCCTCCTTCTGTTAGCAGGATTTCGGGATGTATTCCACCAGCTGGGGAGGCTGTGTGTGTGTGGGGGTGGGGGGAAATGTCAGCTTTAAATATAATAAAACGTGCTGGGAGAACAAAGAGCAGAGTCCTGGAAACCTCTTCCCAACGCCCCGAGGAGAGGAAGGAGCGGGACAGGATCTTTCCAGGCAGAGGAGCCTCCCGTGCCAGGCTCTGCTCTGAATCCCTGGGAGCAGTGGCTGTGCCAGCTGCTCCGATGCCACGGGATCCAGCCACAGGCTGCTCCCATACATTGAGGCAGCAAAGGACAGCCAAGAGCACATCCCACCGGCTACCTCAGAGCTTCCTGCCTGAGCCAGCATCTCCGGGAGCTGGAGGCACAGCTGCCAGGATCCTGCTTCCCTTGGCCAGCACAGGACTTGGCCCAGATTTTGAATGCGATTGATTTTGTTCCCTGTGTAAAATCTGGAGAAGGAAATGCTCAGCTGCATTGAAGTGAAATGGTTTGGTTTTTTTTTTGTTCCTTCCCCTCCCCCAGTTGGAAGGAATAAATTGAGCCTCGGCGAGTTCCATCCCTATAGAATAATGCTCATTCCATACATTTCATCCAAATGCCGAGTGTGATTGGCATTTTCCTCCTTAAAAAACTGCGGAGAGCAGTTGGTACAGCTGATTGATTGAAGTCAGTCCAAGTACTGATATTTCTGAGCACGGAGCCAAAGGGATATTGATGCTCTGCGCTCTGAAATTGTGGAGGCCATTAATTCTTAGAACTTCCCAGGCTGAAGAGGGGACCTTGGCTTCACCGTGGAAGGTCAGGATGAGACCTTGGTGGCCACCATTGTATTCCCTCCCCAAAAAAGGTGGGCAAGTAAG
Source organism: Aleadryas rufinucha (assembly GCA_013397815.1). NCBI lineage: Eukaryota > Metazoa > Chordata > Aves > Passeriformes > Aleadryas > Aleadryas rufinucha. The sequence continues at coordinate 42,607 of VZTH01015883.1, forward strand.
TGGCAAGGAAGCTCTGATGGGGACCCACAGATCTCTGTGGAGGACCTGTTGGGGAGAGTCCAGAGGAACCCAGGGAGATGCTCCAAGGGCTGAAGCCCCTCTGCTCTGGAGCCAGGCTGNTCTCCCTGTTTGGATAATCAGATAAAAATGTCCTGGGAACCCAGGAGAACATCCAGCTTACCCAGTCTATACACAGCAGATATTCACCTGGCTACAATAATTTTTCTTGATTTTATGTAACTCCATAGCACCAGGTTCCCAAAAGATTAACTTTTGTTCTCTACAGGCAAATACTCCAGTCAGTCCCCTTGTCTCCACCGTGATTGTGGACACAAATCCAGGAGCAAACAGGATCGCAAATCCCTTGGGAAGTGAGTGGATACAGCCTTGCTGAACACTTTGATACTGTCTGTGCACTTACACAACTCTTAATAAGGGCTTGAAAAACTAAAATGATCAAAGCCATGTCCTCAAGATATAAATGCAGCATGAAACTACCCCAGAGCCTTTGTTCTGAATTTTTTTCAAGTTCTTGTCGAGGATCTGGAAAGAATTCCAGAGTCAGATTGAAATGCACTCTCATCTTTTGCACAGCACTGCGATACGTAGGGTGCTTTGGCAGCCATCTGGATCCATATAGGATTAATGTTATCAATCAGGATTTAAAACAAAATTGTACCATTGATACCCTCAGGGGTTTAACATCCAGCAGCCCCAGAATATCTGAGCAGTCACAGAATATTTGAGATCACTGGGAAACAATCAGCTAAGAAATGGTTGGGAGGAACACGGGAAAAAAGCGGTGAAACGGAGAACAAGTTGAGCTGAAAGAAATAAAACTGCTGATGACAGATGGCATTAAGAGGATGATCTTCCTCGATGAGCGTTGGCTCTAATGCTCCAACAGGGTTGATAAATATGTTGAACAGCTTGCCTGGGGCAAGTCAAACAAAGCCCTGGGCAAGAAATTTAAAATGCAGTTTGCCTAACAGAGCAACTAAAGAGGAATTTCTTGGCTCACTGTTTTGCCAAGACGTGTTCTGTTCACACTGCATGAATTCCCAGGGAAACTGTTGGGTTTGCTTCTTTTTTTTTTTCCATAGGAGAAGCAGAAGCCTCATGTTCATTCAAATTAACAAATGCCCAGGAAATTGGTTCCTGCCTGTGGCTGCTGACGTTGGACGCGGGCGTGGGCACGTGTTTGTGTACGGATGGATGTTTGGATAAAAGCTGCACAACAGATTATTGCAAAAGGAAAAGCAGATTATCATCAGAGGGAAGGAATATTTTACTGTCAAGAGAAAAACTGCCATGTTTTCAGCACGGGAAATGTGTCAGAAGGATGACTTTGGAAAAAAACCCTCGAAGACAACAGCACTCAAACTGGGAAAAGCAATGGGGAGATACAGAAAACGACTGCAAAATGTGTTTATCAAACCCATCCTAAAGCATGTTACAAGTTATAAATAATACAAACTCAACAGGATTCAAACAAAGCTGAAGCCAATATCCAGAATGTTAATAAGGCACAAAGCACAGTTGCTCTGAACTTCCCAGGCAGAACACAAGAGGTTTCACATATTCCTGTTTCAATGCAATTTTGAGCTTAACCAGCAGAGAGCAGGGACAGACCCAAGTCAGTGAATCCCAACACTTCCCACCCAGGGTGGCCTTTTTCACTGCCTCCATATCCTTTCCCACTCAAAAAGCAGGAATATTTAAACTATTTTTGTCCTGAAGATCAACAGAGCTGCTGTCCGGTGACTCCACAATAAAATTCCGTCATCGAAATTCTCTGTTGGAAAACTTGCCTCTAATTCCCAGAAATTAGAAGATACAGCCCAGCCAAAAAACTATTTCTGGTGACCTGAAAGGTTCTCATCACAGACTGGAAGGAGAGTATGGAAAAGCAGCAGAGGCCGAACTTTGTGACCTTGGAGAGCTCGCCCAGAATGTCCCTGTGCTCGTAACATGTCCCCACGCCTGGCAGAGCCAGGAGGACAATGGTGCACCACAACTTCCACCCATGAACTGCCCCTGGACCCTCCAGATGTTCACCTTGGGTCTAAGTAAACAGGATCTCAATAATCCACTTCTCAGGAAGAGAAGTAGAACTTGTGAGAGTGAAGAAGGCCAAGAACCTCTGCAGCTCTTCCCTCTCTTTTTCCATAGTCTTGGGATACAGACTTTGTTTCTAATCACTGCAAATAATCAAGCCTCACATAAATTATAATACATTAAATATTACTTTAAATACTCCACAATCAAGGTATGAGTGGTCCCAAAGCAAAACAAAGAATCCTTTTTGAAACAATACCAAAGGATCCCAACTAACAGATCTTTGTTAAAAATCTCCTTTTCATGCCTTGACTGTGACTTTCAAAGGTTGGACTTGATGATTGGGTCTTTTCTACCTTTAATGATTCTCTGATTGTGTCTATTGAGTGAGAGAAACACCACTTGATAAAACTCTGTATTTTCTAATTTTTTCCTTTCCATATTTTGCTTGGTTTGCATTCTTCAGTAAAACTTGGGATGAGTCAAGGGAATGGGCATGGCCCCAAGGCTGCCAGAGCTCCAGGAGTGTTTGGACAACGCTCTCAGGGATGCACAGGGTGGGATTTTTGGGGTGTCTGTGCAGGGCCAGGAGTTGGATTCGATGATCCTTGTGGGCCTTTTCCCACTCAGGATATTCTGTGATTCTCTGAACATCAGGCATGAGATAATAGGAATCAAAAATGTCTAACAATAAATAGAGAATTCATCCAAAAAACAGGTCAATGTTTTACCCCTGAAGACTTCCATCCTAAAAAATGTATTTGGTCTTTGATCATGGAGACATTACAGCATCCCAGAATGGTTTGTGTTGGAAGGGACCTTAAAGCTGATCTCATTCCACTCCCCTTCCACTAGACCAGGTCGAGATCCAGTCTAGTCCATAGATTAGATCAAGTTTAATTCATGAAAATGAACTAAAATGTGTCTACTTGGCTTTGTATAAATAATCAATCCCATTATATTTAGACAGGTGGAGCACTGGGAAAAACAAGATGAGTGGGAAGCTTTGTGAATTCAAGGCTCAACTCAGACTGTAAAAGATTTTCTCTCTGAAGCTGATTTCCATCATTAGCGGCGTTGCTATTTTCAAACCCACAGCACATTAAGCCTTTGCCACAGATTTGAATTCCACTGTGCTGGGTTCTGGGTACAAACACAGAACAAAAGAGCAGCATCCCCAAAAGTTGAGTTTTTCTATTTACAGGGTCATTCCTATTCCTGCATTCCATAAACATCAAAGAGAACTGTCACAAACTGTACAATTCAGGAAGGGGAAACCAATAAACACCTGTTTCCTTTCATGTTTGGGGGTTTGGGAATGCAGCTGACTGAATGTTCATGGCTGGGATCAACAGGCAGCATTTTCCACGAACAACTGACTGGCATCCAAAGCAATATTGCACCACAAATGGATCTGACCTGCAGGAAAGAAGAGCTATTCACAAAGTAGGAACAGTCAGCCCTTGAGTGAAAAATGTTGGGATTAAAATTGCATCTGTTTCTTGTGTAATCCATTAAATAGTCATCTTGAGGAGTCCTGTAGGCATCTGATGATTCTTGGCCACAAATATGATGCTTGAAGTGTCCCAAGGAAAAAGAAGAAAAAGTCAAAGTTTATGGTCAAAAATCTGATTCCTTGAACTATTTATTTACTCCTAATTTCTCATACAAAATAAATTATTTGAGCAATGAAAATGTGATGAATAAAAACATCAGAACTACTTAGGACAGCCCTGAATTGTCCAAAAATGGAATCAAAACTCATTATAGAATGGTTTGGGTGGGAAGGGACCTTAAAGATCATCCCATTCCACCCCCTGCCATGGGCAGGGACACCTTCCACTAGCCCAGGTTGCTCCAAGCCCCATCCAACCTGGCCTTGGACCCTTCCAGGGATCCAGGGGCATCCACAGCTTCTCTGGGCACCATGTGCCAGGGCCTCACCACCCTCATAGGGAACAATTCCTTCCTAATATCCAATTTAAACCCGTTCTTTGTCAGTTTGGAGCCATTCCCCCTTGTCCTGTCACTCCAGGCCTTATTCCAAAGTCCTTCTCCAGCTCTCTTGCAGGTTCCCTTCAGGTACTGGGAGGAGCAAGTAGGTCACCTCAAAGCATCTCTTTTCCAGGCAGAACAATCCCAATTCCCTCAGCCTTTCCCACAGCAGAGCTGCTCCATCCCTCTAATCATCCTGGTGCCTCCTCTGGACTCGCTCCAGCAGCTCCACGTCCTTCCTGTGCTGGGGCCCCAGGGCTGGAGGCAGCTCTGCAGGTGGGGTCTCACCTGAGCAGGGCAGAGGGGCAGAATCCCCCCTCCCCTGCTGCCCATGGAGGTTTCTGTGCTGGGTCATGTCCAGCTCTCACCCCCCAGCACCTCCAAGTTCTTCTCCCAGGGCTGCTCCATCCCTTCATCCGCAGTGTGGATTGATCCCAGGGACTGCCCCAATGCAGGTGCAGCACGTTAATCTGAAGGAGCACAGCAGAAAGCCCACGGATTCAGTCACTAAAGAACAAATCACGTCTCAACCTGGCCACCCTTCTCTCCTCTTTAAAGAAGAGAGCATTTTTTTAATATATTATGTTTCCAAAGTCTGTCAGGGATAAAAAGAACGGCTGCTACAATAATATGGTGAAGAGATGGAGATAGAGCTACATGGTCCTATCATCAAGCTGATTATCTGCTTCATTGCAAAGCATCACATCTTTAGTTCAGCCATTGATTTGAGGCTTTCAAATCATTTTGTGATCTTCCTTCACTCCGAGCATTCCGGCGCTTGGCAGAGATTCATTTTAGATCATCCCCGGTCATTTGCCACACTTTAGTGCTCCACTACTCAAGTAGAACTTGATGTACACAGAAAATAAGAGATGTCATCAGGGCTGTGTAATCCATTTCATATAAATCCATCTCTGCAATAATACCCAAGCCTTACCCTTGTCTTGTGAAAATCTCTCTAATCTCCCAAGCCACCTTGGGGAGCTTGAGATAGAGAGAAGCAAAACAAAATATATTCTACTCTTATAAAAGCAAAGAGCCTCGTTTTGTTACCAGCAAAATAGGAATCACTTCTAGGGCCTCGCTGCAGAAAATATTAACTTGTTTACAAGGTTTGTTTACTGCAAGGAATAGAAAATTTGCCTTTTCTTTCCTTTTTTTCTGATGACTATTGCCGAGTTAAATGAACTGCCATAGCCACATTCAGCAAAAGTAATCTCATATTCCTTATTATATTCATAGCCTTAGATTTCAGACAACAATAGAAAGCTGTAGGCACCCTGACAATTATTTAAACCTACAATCTATAATTGCTCAGGAGAAAAAAAATAATTACACTCAAATAACAAGCAATTCAACAAGCAGCCCTTTCGTCCTGCTTTCCCCTTAACCCTTTTCCAAACCAATAAATGCCTTCCAAGTGCACCTAGGTCATTCAAATGGATCTATTTTGAACCATAGCTGTCCTCAATGAAAATATGAAGTTCCAAGAGTTATTTTCTCATCTGTTGCGAGCCAATGAAATGATGGTGAGTTCTCACTTGTGAAAGAGAATAACTCTTCCTATCCATCTCCAAAAAAAAAAAAATATAATTACTCAAGAAAATACCAGAGTAGATTGTTAGAGAAAAACTAATTTATATTCAGAGGGGCAGACAGAGGCCAAATATTAATGTGGTTAGTCATTTACCCATCATGCAGCACAATCATTCCCAAAAAAACTGGATTGGCAGCACTGGAAATGAAGGAGCTATAAAAACTGCTAAGGCAAAGTGGCACCAATGGCTCAGCAAAGGAATTGCCATCACTCACAGCAAAGTCCACGACCTGCAGCTCTCCAGATCCACGGCTTCCTTAAACATCCCAAAAAACATCCTGTGCCCTCTGGCTGTGGTTGGTAGGAGACTGAGCTGAAGGGCTGTGGTAGCACAGTCCTGCTGCAACAAACAGCCCCTCTAATCCTGAGCTGGGTTTTGGGGACCCTCTGCCACTGATCCGTGTGGGAATGTGTTTGAGATAACTGCAGCCATCCAACCAGGCTGGGATAACTCCACAGTCACGGAGACACAGCTGGGGTGCCCCAGGGTGGGAGCAGTGAGAGGTCATTCCATGCTCTGCATCCAGCCCACCTGACCCCAAGCACATCTCCCACATCCATGCCAAGGCACAGACACATCCACAACGAGCTGTTGTCTCGTTTACAGCATCACTGTGCAATCAGTCACTTCGTCTCCTTTGGAATTTTGGGGATTTTTATGGACATACCACTTCAAAGCAGGTCAGGGGCAATTACTGGAATGTTTAGGAAGTTTGAAAAACTTGTCCAGTGGAAAAAGATTCACAAATATCTTTAAATCATTATTTCTCATGACTAATCATGGAATGAAAGGATGGGTTGGGCTGGAAGGGAACTTAAAGACCATTCAGTTCCACCCCCTGCCATGGGCAGGGACACCTTCCACTAGCCCACATTGCTCCAAGCCCCATCCAACCTGGCCTTGGACACTTCCAGGGATCCAGGGGCAGCCACAGCTTTCTCTGGGCACCCTGTGCCAGGGCCTCACCACCCTCACAGCCAACAATTCCTTCCCAATAACCCATCCATCCCTGCCCTCTGGCAGTGGGAAGCCATTCCCTGTGTCCTCCCCCTCCATGCCTTGTCCCAAGTCCCTCTCCAGCTCTCCTGGAGCCCCTTTAGGCAGTGGAAGGGGCTCTGAGGTCTCCCTGGAGCCTTCTCTTCTCCAGGCTCTCCAAGTTATCCAGGATACCCAGGATGAATTACTCCCAGATTCACACACAGGCCTCCAGCAAACGACACAACGGTGTGAAGAGGGACCACGTGAGTGACCAAAAACCCTTCTACATCTAAAAATCACACCCAGATCTTTAATGCAGTAAAATGATCTTGGGTTTATTGGTCTCCAGAAAACAAAGCAGATTAAAATCTCTTTATCTACCCCAGGGATAAACCCCATCCCAGTGGGTGAGTCTGAGTGTCACCACTCTCACATTTAAACCCCTCCATTTGTCCTCTCTTGGCGTGTTGGGCACATTCCACAGAGTTACCTGAGTGACTCCCACCCTGCTGTGCAGCTGGATGCTGGAGTCAGGGATTGTCTGGAGCCTTGGGATGTCCTGAGCTGGTGTAAATTCAGAGACACAGGCAGCGTACAAGGGACAGGCACAGTGACAACAACATTCCTTACCACACTTTCCATCCCAGAAGAGTCCAAAAAAGCTGGATGAGCACTAGACAACCGAGGCTCCATGTCACCCCTTTGGGTACCAGGAGGACACCCTGCCCTCTCTCCATCCCTGTGTCCATAGATGCTGTTCCTCATTCCAAACACATTCCAGCATTCAGCTCCAGCTCCATCCCCTCGACTCCAGCACGTGTCTGCTTCTGCATAATTCATTACATGACTCTCAATAATTTTCAGTCAAGGTTCAAGCAGGAATGTGTCACACCAGGATTAGATTATTTATGAGCATAATGTTGGATTTAAGCCAATGACACACCAATAAATTTTATCTCCAAGCCTGACATATCTCATGCTGCTTTCCCTGGCTCACAAACAAATAACTACGACTGTCTCAGAATTACTTGCATTCAACTTAAATCAGATTTTTTTTTTATGATTAGTTCTTATCTTGCTTGAAAAGCTGATCATGTTGCTTCTTTCTTCCAGAGTCTGAAGTGTGGTTTTGCCTTCATTTCTCAAGTGTGTCCTGCATAGAGAGCAAAGCCAGGTATTCCAGAATAAAAACCTGGAATAAGGTGCTGTTTGAGCCTCTTAAAGGATGGAGTTTTTACTCTTTTTTAAGGACAAAAGACTTTTCCTGTCACCCAGGAAAAGCAGAGCCAGGATTAATTGCCATTGAAAATGACCTAATATCAGCATTCCCCTAAATACAAGGGTAAATCATGTACCATTATTATATAAATACATATTATATACAAATATTTATTAATATAAATACTGTTATATAAATACATACTGGGACGTAAAGGATTCTCTGAGCAATTCAAGAAGCAATTCTTCCCATCCAACCTCATGCAGACTTGAACAACTGCACTTAAATCTCCACTGTTTGTGTTCACATGTGACAAAAGGTGTCTGATCTCCCATGCCAATCACTGGAGATCCAGTTCCAATGGAATGAGATGATCTGCAAGGTCCCTTCCAACCCAAACCTTTCTGGAATTCTATGATTCTATTCCAGCTGAGCCCTCCAAGTTGCAGGAGTATTTCTGAGCCAGCATTTTAAAAGCTGGTGAAGATCTTTGTATCTTTGATACAAGCGAAGTTATGTAATGATTTATTTTTTCAATAACTTCATCAGGTGAGAAAAGCTCCCGAAAATCAAAATCTCTAAATTCTCCCAAAGTAAATAACCCAATAGTAAGTAATCCATATTTTTTTAATATAGGACCCTCTTTGCTCAGTCTCACACCCCCAGATCTGAAATTTCCAGGCTGTGCCAGCAGCCTTGTGAAGATAAATCCATCAGGATCTGCTGACAACACTTTGTGGATGTCACAATATATCTAAAATCATCAAAACAGCACCATTTTCCCCCTCCAAATATCCTCTTACATGTCTTTTTCGTGGCTGAACAGAATAAATCATCAGCACTCCGTGTGTTTTATTCCATGGCACCGCTCTCTGTGCTTTATTAGCAGGAATCCAAGGATAAATCCGATGGTAAATGTGCCCATCCCAGCACATAAACAAACACACACACAAATAGATCTCCTGAAAAGCAGCATCAATCTGATCAGGGCGGCCTCCAGTCATTAACAGGATAATTTACTTCTATTTCCAACTTAAAGCAAGCCAGAATGATGCCAAGCATATGCTCCTCCTGCTCACTGACATATTCCTATTTATCACTGGCAAGGAATTACTTCTCTGCAAGGCTTTTGCAATTGCTCAAGGTGCTCGTGCTGCCTTTTTTGCATGGAAAATAAAACAATGAATTAATAAAATAAAATAAGAAAAACCCCATAAATAAATAAAATATTACTAAATTTTAAAAATTAATATATGGATAAATAGAAAAATAATGCTCCTCTCGAAGACAATTTCTGCTGTTGGAGATCACCGAGCCCTATCCCAGAAGTCATGAAAATTAACTGTGTCTCTTCTTTCTGTGGCAATATCCCCAAAATGTAATTAAAAGGTTATTTTAAGGTGAATGACGCTGATTAAAAAGCTGCAGTTTGACTTTTAAAAACCCCCAGATCTTCCCTAGCGTGCAATAGCCACTCTAAGCAGAAATCCACACAAAGCTGAATTCTTCATTACCTCAAGAAACCTAAATTAACATAAAAACCTCCCTGATGGAGAAGCACAGAGATTGTGTTTGAAGGCCACATTACTTTTGTTTTCCAAAGGAAAAAGAGATGTGGCTCCTTTGAAAGCAAAGGATGTTCTGAAGGGTTGTGCTCATCAAGGACAGCTTTCACTTTGTGTTAGGGATATTTTATTGTCCCTTATTACTGTTTATAAATGTCAGGAAATGTCCTTGGTGAGGACCAAGCATTTTGTTTTTATCAGGGTCTCCCTGCCCAGTGCTCTGCCCATTTACATTCCCACAAAGCTGATGCACAATTCCATCAAATCAGAGCAGCAGCACTTAAAGCACAATGCCCAGGATATTCCACAGGAGGAGAGAAATTGAGTATTGAGATTTTTATTTGAAAAGGTCCCAGAGTTATGGTTATTTCTGTGTTTATCACCTTATTTTTTTCAGGCTTAGGGGGAAATTTTCAGTTCAGGGCTTTTCTGCATAGGCTTTAAAATCTAAACAGAGAACATTCCCTGGCAGTGGCTTCAAAAAAACCCTGGAGGTTTGACCAACAAACCACAGCATCTCACTTCAGGCAAGGTTGTGAGGAAGAAGATGACCTGAGAAGGATTTGGGGATGGTGGGGAAGGAAAAGCTGGACATGCCCTGACCATGAGTACTTGGTGCCCAGAACCCCCCATGCCCTGGGCTGATCCCCAGCATGGGCAGCAGGGGAGGGGGGATTCTGCCCCTCTGCCCCATTCAGGTGAGACTCCACCTGCAGAGCTGTCTCCAGATCTGGGGCCAAGAGCAGAGGGACCTGGAGCTGCTGGAGATAGTCCAGAGGAATGCATGGAGATGCTCCAAGGGCTGGAGCCCCTCTGCTCTGGAGCCAGGCTGGGAGAGNACCATTCCATGATTCCAAGTTTAGGGAGTGGCAGCAATAAGGATGAACCAGGACCACACAGCGGGGGTTGGGAACTGGGCTGAGTTTCAGTTCTCTGGAAGAGGCAACAAAAAGACAAAATCAGTGTCTGGAAGACAGGAAAAAGGAAAATGGGAACTAAGGGTAGATTTCTGTAATAAGCACACTGCAAAGGTAAGAATGGGAACACGATTTGGTTTAGGGACAGAGCAGCCTCCCTTTAGGCCATTCCCTTTTCTTGTGCCCTGACTTCCCAGGCTTTTTCTCTCATTCCAGAACTGCAGAAATGCTGCGTCCATTTTTCCATCACTCTGTGAAAACAGGACGGCATTAATGCCTCAGAACTCTGCAAGTCCAGCCAATTAATACACTTCCTTCTCTTTTCCAAGTGCTGAAAGAGAATTAAGAGAAGAGACATGAACCCCTTCTGGAATGCATTCCCTCTGGCTCTCAGTTGTTCCACAACGTGATCCTTGTACCACGTGACGATATTGCTGTGGATGTTTCTCCTCCATTTGGGTCAGAGCAAACATGCCTGTTTCAACATCATCAACTCTTTCATTTTCTTCAGATAGAGATAAAACATCTTCTGATGTGTACCATTGTTTTAAGTTTTCTTCTTTCTCTTTGAGAAAAATTGCTTGTTCTATTTTTGCTGTCTACAAAAAACAAAAAAAAAGTGTGTTTCTCTTGGGGACCAAACTTTGTTCCCTGTGATTTTCTTTTCCTGGTGAAAAACAGTCATTGAAAACTCAGCTGGACCAAAGGACTTCCTAACACTGGCTCTTCTCTGACACAGCCACCAGCAGCTGTTCCAGGGGAGGGAGGAAAAGAAACTCTGTATGGATTTATCTGTTCTTAAACAAATCATCCCACTTCCAAGGGAAATTATCTTCCTTTAGCTGAGAAGTTGCCCTGATCAGGCCTTTATCCACAGAAACAGCATGGTTTGGGTTGGAAGGACATTAAAGCTCATCCCATTCCACCCCATGCCGTGGGCAGGGACACCTTCCACTATCCCAGCTTGCTCCAAGCCCTGTCCAACCTTTATGAGAAGGAGTCAAAGCCCCCAAGAGCAGGGTGTGTTGGAGGAGCTCAGTTTTCCAAGGGCCCCAGATCCAGGTGCCGCCGAAGGAGCCGGAGACGCCCCGAGAACAGGCTGAGAAACCTCGCTGGACAACCCTGGTGTATCCTGGTTTAATTTTTAAATAACCTTTGGAAGCAGTGGGTGCATTCCCAGTCACAACAGGACACAAGAACTCCGGCAAAACACAACAATCACACGGCTCCATGGAATCACTGGAATGTGCTGCTGTCTAATAAGTGCAGAGCAGAAGGTGACCAGGCCTGGATCCGTCTGCCAGCTCCGAGACGTCCATAATTAGATCTTATCAGTTCCTTAATGTCCTATTTCTGTCTGCACTTTGTTTACATCAAGGAACCAATTATCCCATTACAAGCCAGCCTGTGTCAGGCAAATGCAGCTCAGTGTGCTCCTGTATTTTAAAAGTGTTATAATTACAAATCTGAACTATTGCCAGATTTCACTGGAGGTAAATAAGAGCCCTTCTATGCACACACCATATGCACGATGTTTCCTCTTGGAGAAATCAGGTGACACAGAAATCCCAGGGAATACGGAGGTGCTCTGGGATAAACTGGAGTCTTGCACCAGCAGCAGTTGATAAGGAAAAGGAGCGCTTAAAATTCAACATAAACCTGCTCAGAAACAGTTTCTGAGCATAATTTGCCTGCCCATGGCAGGGGGTTTGGAACGAGGTGATCTTTAAGGTCCCTTCCAGCCCAAACCATTCTATGATGTTATGATAATGCAGAAGTGCATTTAAATGTGTTTAAAATATGCAAAGAGTTACAATGGTACTGAGGAAAATATTAATTTCTTGAAGTTGTGAATGTTCTGCAGCTTTCAGGCATTTGGGGGTTTTTACCCCTGAATTTAGACCCTAAACTGCTTCTTTTCAAAATATTATCAATCCCCCTTACATATATTCAGATTTTGAGTTTTGGTTAGGTTTGGGGTCAAAATCAGTCTCTTAAGACGAAATACTTTTAACTGAACATATCCATGGCCATAAAACTTCCAAGGAAACTTTCTGGACAGGCACTTACTGAACGGCTTCTACTTTATCATTCATAACACAAACATAGAACATCAAGAGTTTCACTTGTTCCACAGAAACACAGAACCACAGAATGGTTTGGGTCGGGAGGGACCTTGAAGACCACCCAGTTTCAACCTCTTCCACCAGCCCAGGTAGCTCCAAGCCACATTCAGCCTGGTCTTGAACACCCCCAGGGATGGGCAGTCCACAACTCCTCTGGGCAGCAGTCACGGAATTTGGGAATAGACTTCAGGGGATTTTTGACACAACATTCCAGTGTCTCCAGTGAGGCTGTGAGAGATGCCCTGTGCACCTCGTGTTCCCTTAGTGCTTTAATCTCAGCTGGGAGCTGGATTATGAAGTCACAGGATAGGGAGCATTAAAACATTTCCATTAAAGAATCACCCTCACCCTCAAAATGTTCCTCTTTTCCTCATTGTAGAAAAAAAGACACATTTCTATATCCTGATGAGCAACAGGTGCACCTCCAGCAGCTGAGTGATGCTGAACAGGCAACAGGAGAGTCTCAAGATCATTTAAATCATCCTCTGAAATCTGTGAGGTTCTGCTGTAGATGGGGAAGCTGCAGGAACAATGCCCCGAGTACATTCACCCTGTCCCTTGATCCAAACAAGCAGTCACGCCATCAAATAAATAATCCACCATTAGGAGAAGCATCTCAAGGAGGTTTTGCAGGAGAGGGAGCTGTGGAATGAAACCCAACTGCATTTTGCAGCAGGTGGAAGGCTCAGTGTTTACAAGCCTGCATGAGATTTTATTCTGCTCTTTTATTGGTGCATCTAAAACGATCCAAGCAGGAGGAAAATTCACTGCCACTTGGCTGTCTCTACACAAGCAACTTTTAGGTTTTGCAGATCTTTCTAAGCAATCACAGGATGGGTCAGGTTGGAAGGGAGCACAGTGGGGTCATCTGGTCCAGCTTCCTGCTCCAGCAGGGTCATCCCAGAGCACAGGGCATGGGATTGTGTCCAGTGGAGTCTGGAATAGCCCCAGTGAGGGAGACTGGAGCAACCCCAGTGAGGGAGACTCCACTGGGCAATAAGAGGGATCTCTTCTAAGTAACTACTGCTCTTCCAGACTCGTCCCTGTGAATCCCAATTAAAGGATTAAAGGCTCTTTCTGGAAGAGGGGTGTGAAAATCCTGTCTTGGTGAGGTGGAGTCAGAAATTCGACTGGCTCAGGCTCTCTCCTGAGCCTACAGAGTCCCAAAATACAAAGAACTTGCTGTTAACAGGATGACACGTGGATAGGATGAGGAATAACCCCAGGAGAGGAATTCCTAAATGATAGTTTTCTCCTTTGAGTGCTGATTTTAGAATCAGAGACTCCCAGAATGGTTTCCCTTGGAAGGGACCTTAAAGCTCACCCAGCTCCATGGCCAGGGACACCTTCCACTACCCCAGGTTGCTCCAAGCCCCATCCAACCTGGCCTTTTATTCCCATTCCCACGGGTTGCAGGGAGGAGAAGTGATCTGCAGCTCCCTTTTCCCATCCCACCCATCAGATTGGGATGCCAGCACCAACAAATGCCAGGGATTATCATCAGAGTCGTGTTTGTGCACTGTTCCAGTGCAGGTCTAATAGCAAAAATCGAGATGTGTAGGTTTTCTGTTCCTTCACAGCACAGATGGCACCAGACTGAGCTTTCACCACTTAAGCCCAACACTTGCAATCACAGCCTCGTGGAAAATCTAGGGCAATTTAAAAAGAATGGAAGTTCCCAGGCTTGATAGGAATGTTACAGAGTTCCTCAGGAATGCTTCAAAGTGCGCTGCTTAATGAGATTTTGCAATTTTCCAAATAAATTCTGTTGCTTTCTATGAAACTTCACAAACTGTGTACGACGAGCAGTGATAGAACCAACACCCATCACAAACACTGGAAATCGGAGCTGATCATGACACAGGAAATAAAATTTAAAAAAAAGAAGCTTCTTTTGTTAAAAATATATTTAAACAGCACAGACTGCATCAATATCAGACTGTACCAGAACCCTCTGCCCCTTCCTGCTGTAAGAAACTCAAAGAAGAATCTCCCCCTCCATCTCAACCTTGGAGCTCAAAAGGTTAAAATCATTCTCCATTTGCTCCAAAAGAAAATTATAACACAGTCACTCATTCCACCACTCCAAGAATTTGTTTATGTTCCCAAAATCCACAGAGAAGGAGACACTGACAAAAACAACACTGGATTAGAGGAACTCTGAAGAGAAAGTGAATAAATCATGTCAGAAACTGAAGGGTGACACCCACAAACCATTCCTCCTCTTCAGCCATGAAACTATACCAACATTAATTCCACAGGAAAGCCAATACTCACCAAGATCTTTTGCCATCACCAGTTGAAAAGATCATTTTTGGAGTATTAAATTAATGTGTATCAAGGAGTGATTTAATATTTACTTCAGCACCACAGATAGAGAAACATTTAATAGAACATAATACATTTCCTAAGGCACTTTGGACAATCCTGTTCATGTTAGTAGAGAAATTTATCCTTTGTAAACAACTCAGTTGTATCAAAACAGCATTAGGAAATTTTTCATTCTCTGTAGCAATAAATTTGAATAATAATTGTCATAGAAATCCACTTTTTTCTTCCCCAGTAAATCCCAAAGGCCTGCCTTAAGGACTAACATCAGCACATCCTGAAAAGAGAGCTCTGACAATTCCCAGATTTGGGTAAAGTCCAGATCTTGGTTGGAAAATGGTGATTTTGATCTATTTTAGGACGTTTATTACTTCCAGAAATGAATTCCTCTGGAGAAACACCTTTTCAAGCCTTCAAGAAGGGCTCAGAGTGACATTTTCATAGAAAAGAGACAGATACAGGGAAATTAAACTTCTCTTTTCCAACTGGCCACTTTTCCAGCTCTGATGGCTCCCAACAGGAATTCCACAGGACTATCACAAGGTCGAGTACAGACCAGCAGGTTTGGTTTGGGGTGTGTAAATGGTAACAACTCTCCAAGTCCAGTAGACCCCAAACAGCTGGAAATCCTTCAGGGCTTAAAGTGTGGAGAATCAGGGATCATCTTCAGAATTTTGTTTAAACTAATGAATGATCTTAGAGGAATTATCATCCATAAAAAGCTATTATTTTGGAATTTTTAGGGAACAAAATACAGGATTTACATTTTCTGTTTGTATAACTAAGAAAAAAAAAAACATTTTTAGTGTATTTATTTAAATGGAAATGACATATAAAGGACATCTCCCAAAATGCCCGGTGGCTTTAGCTCGTGGCATTGACTGGAAAATGGCAAGAGCAGCCCAGATTCTGAAACTCAAAGGAGTCAGGCTGAAATGAAGAAATTTGGAATGCAGGAACACCACAGAGCTTTGAGCTTTTATTTTCAAACTGATGCCTTACCAAACAGAGCCATCTGTGTTCCCTCTGGGAAAGGTTCAACCATTCTGTTTCCATTGACATGATGTTTATCTAGAAGGGGGGAAAAAAGAAACAAGTTAAAATGTGATGGAGTATTTGCTTTGCATAAAATCAATTGTTTATTTCTCACAGATCCATCGAAACCTGAACAATTCCCATGGGCGGGGACACCTTCCACTGTCCCCCGTTGATCCAAGCCCCATCCAACCTGGCCTTGGACATTTCCAGGGATCCAGGGGCAGCCACAGCTTCTCTGGGCACCCTGTGCCAGGGCCTCCCCACCCTCACAGCCAAGAATTTCTTCCCAATATCCCACCTAACCCTGCCCTCTTGTAGTTCCAAATCTTTTCACTGCAGTTCCAAATCTTTTCCACATTCATTTTTTTGCTACTAAGACACATTTTAAACAGTGGTGGCAAGAAACGAAACTGCCTGAATTCAAAATGCAACTTTCTGTTCACAAAATATTTTCCAGGGAGAAAATCAAGATGTTTTCTCAGTGCATGTGTTATTTGAATTCCATTAGTCCTGATGCTGGTGAGGAATAAACCAGGTCAGGTAAGGAGTGTTGGACTCACTTGTGAATTCTCTGAGGACAATATTTCTCATTAGCAGGGAGGCACAGTCCTAATCCCAGCTGGCATCCAACATTTACCAACAGTCAGTGAGAAGGGAAAATCAGGGTTATCTGCAAGTGGAGCGAGAGGTGCCACGAGTCAATCGGTGGCATTTAGGAAAATTGAATGTCCTGCGCCTCCAGAGAGGGGCTTTGGGAAGGAAATTGTTGGCAAGCTCCAGAGTGGGAGTAACATGAGCAAGGTTTCAACCTCGTTAGCTGTAGCTGGTATTCCCAACATGATCTACAGCCACGGGAGAGAAGTGAACAGTCGGAAAAATTATGGAACATCTTGTAAGATCAAATAAACTAACCCTGCCCTCGCCCTGATAGCTGCCTTCATTTACAGAGTGAGTGACATCCATGATGTATGAAGCAGTTATCATTTCAAATGGCCAGGCTTTCAATATATTAAAATTAAAATTAAACTTTCAGAGGTGAGACGGGCTTGAATGAAAGTAATATTTTCAGAGTTCTCAAGTTGTCTCCCAATGTCTTCACACTTTCGTTTCAAAGATCTCAGCCAGATAAAATGATTCATTTTCTTGTCATTCATACTTTGGCTCACTATTTTTCCCAGTATTTCCTGCACAGATGCACTAAATAGTAAAAAATAACCCCCAAAAAAACCCCCAAATTTAAAAGGACCTTAACAAAATACACATTCAACCTTAGGAGGAAAGTAACAACACCCAAATAACAACGTGTAAGTAACAACAACTCTCCCCAAGGAGGATCAAAGAACGTCCCATTTAGGGGCTTTTTACTCAACAGTTTTCCATGTGAAAATATTTTAATTCTCACCTACAAATTGGATTGACTAACTCCAGAAAGTCAGGAATACTTTGGCCCCATGGAATTAGAAAAAAAATAGGACTATCCCCATAACTTGCCAACAGAAAGGATAAATGACTTTTCCAAGGTCATTGTCATTCCAGAGACAAGGGCGTGCAGTAAGTAGGATAAAACCTGGTCTTACAGAGCCATGGAGAGATTTCCAGTGAGCACTGGACTGGCTGTGAGTTCATTTCAGCTTCCTGGGGCTGAAAACAGCACATTCCACACAAATACTGTCAGTCTGTGGGGTTAATCCATCAATGGGTGTGGAAAAGCTGAATTAGAAGGACATGGATCATCAAATCCCAGACTGGTTTGGTTGGAAGGGACCTTGATTTCATCCAGCGCCACCCCTGCCATGGGCAGGGACACCTTGAACTACCCCAGGCTGCTCCAAGCCCCATCCAAGCTGGCCTGGAACACTTCCAGGGATGTCTCTGTATCATTTTTTTTAATCTCCTTGATCCTCAGGGTTCCAAAGTAAAGCCATTTGT
Source organism: Aleadryas rufinucha (assembly GCA_013397815.1). Lineage (NCBI taxonomy): Eukaryota > Metazoa > Chordata > Aves > Passeriformes > Aleadryas > Aleadryas rufinucha. Next base: position 60,358 of record VZTH01015883.1, read on the forward strand.
TAAGGGATAGATTCTCACTTTTGTTTTATTGACATTCAAGCTGACAGAATTTTCACGAACATAAATTCACGAACAACAACCTCTCAAAACTTCCAAATGCTGCTCCATCATCAACTGCCAAAACTCTCTAAATTCTCCAAACTAAGCCTGAGAGATTCCTGTGACACACTTTGCTCCCTGCTGAACAGAACCAGTAGCAGCTGAAAGCAACACAGATCCTGGAGGACTTGACATTCAGCTTGAGCTTCAGGCAAAGTCTGCTTCAGACAGGTGCAGTTCCTGCCTTGTGCTCCTTTGATTCTCTGGATTTTAACAGGAATAATCCTTCACAGATCCAAAATATATGGGAAGATAACCAAAAGTTGCTGAACAGGTGCTCAGTATTTCTTAGGCATTACTCAGTTTTTGCACCCATCACTGGACAGTTTCTAACCTGGTCCTACAACAGCCCTTGGCTAAAGAGTCACTGGCTTCAGGTAAAGTTCTGTCCACACATGGATTATCCCAGAACCAGTGAATGGTTTGGGAAGGAACCTTAAAGACCATCTAATGATCTAAAAAATCCAACCCCCTGCCATGGGCA
>VZTH01015884.1:0-95839 GCA_013397815.1 Aleadryas rufinucha
CGGGCAGCACTCCCGGTCCCTCCGGGCGGGCGGTGGGGCCCGGGCGCAGCCGCTTCCGGAGCGGGGCGAGGCCGCGGTGGGTCCGGCCGCGGCGAGGGTGGTGGCCGAGGCCTGACCTCCCTGGGGTGCGCGGGGGTGGTGGGAGCCCCCGGTTCCCCGCTGTGGCGGTGGGGTGCAGTTGGCCCGGCCGCGGGAGAGGAGGTCCGTCTGTCAGCCAGTCTGTCCTTCCATCCAGCGCGCTGTAATTACAGTCAGCGCGGCGGGCACGCGTGTCTCCGGTGTCTCCTGCTTGTCGGCGGACAATGGCTCAGACAAACGAGCCTCATGAATATTAAAGTGAGACAGGTTTCCACTTCTCTCCGTGCTGTCAAGTTGGCGAAGGCGTGGGAGGTGATCAGGGACAGCAGCTCTTAATTACACTGCAGCCCGGCCAGCTCGCCTGTCCCTGCCGCGGCCGCTCCTCGCACCGGCCTCGGCTTCGCCCTGGGTGTTGTAGGCGCTGCCGCTGCCCCTTCACCCGTTGCGGTGCCTTTCCGAGGTTTGTTGGGAGGGTGTCTTTTCTAATAGTCGTCCTCTGGGTCTGTCATCTCGTTGTCTTTTGTTTCAGAAAGACTCAATGCTGTTTAATTTCGGTTGAAATACAAGGGTGGAAAGTCAAACAAGCAATATAAAAAAACCAAACCACCCAAGCCTAAACACACACCACCCCCCCTCCCCTCCCCGAACCCTAGCCAAAAGAAAAATCAGTAGGACAGCGAAGATAGCATGGTAGAAATATTTTTCGTTAGCTATTACCAGCCTTCTAGTGACTAGCAGTATCATGTCAGTAGATCTGTGCAAATTGAATTACTCATCTTTCTCAGGGAGAGTGGACGTCACACACTTTGGAGCTTTGGGTCATAAGCTCTCACAAGGTTAAAAGATGCCAAAGTGGATAGCCTGATATCCCTATTACTTTTTGCTTTTCTTCTTCATCTTCCTGCATGAAACTTTATGTTATTGCATCACCCAATATTACTTGCGTCACCTCTCCCAGCTTGCCTGCAGGTGTCCAGGCACACCTTATCCTTAACTGTAGTTTATTTATTTTGGCATTTTATATGTGGACTAAAATTCTGTTGTGCTGGGTATTGTATCAACACTGTCAAAAGATGCCCTGCTCTCTCTCTTGTTTCTGGACAAAGGGTGAGATAGAGTGGGTGTAAAGAGGGTAAACAAGGAACATGAGTTTCAGATCCTGACTGCCTGACAGGCAAGGTTTCTATGTGTGCCGTAAAGCCAAGAAAAATTCTAAGAGGGCATTTAAAAGAAAGAGGGAGTTGCTTTACAGTGTTTACCGAGTACCTTAAGAGTGTTAGCTAGTGTGGCAAAAGCACAAGAGCGACCAGCCTTGGTGTCTAATAGTTACCGGAATAGAAGCCAAGTAAATACTTCTGTGATGTGGGGACAAATGCTGAGTCTTTCAAGACCATATAATATGTTAGAGAAGAAGGAGCCTGTGGAAAAAAAAATGAGGTCAGAAACCTGACTAAAGCCATGCACTAGAAGAAATGTCTTTGTAAAAACTTCCTAAATTGGAAAAGAAGGTCAAATTTGTAAAGGAAGATCAAAAGTATAAATTCTCTGACAAGAAATACTGTAACATTTGAGCTATAAAGTGAGTCTAGCTGATAACTCTGGCATAGATCTGCACTACCACAGTTTTGGAAAGATAAAATTTATTGGTGCTGAACTTCTGCTTGTACCTGGGAGAGTTGGCTTTTATTGATACTGTGCAGGTAAAACTTAAAAGGCCAGTGATGTCTAAAACCCACACTTAGGTAATAACCAAAACAGCAGCGGATATTTTGTTTATTAATGTAGGACTTTGAGCCAGATTACTAAGGGAACCAGATTCACTGTTCCTTGGTGAATCCTTACTGTCTTGAACTACTGCATTTGTCTGAAATGTACCAGTACCAGCTATCTGGAGCTGCTTACTGTGGGTAGTGAGAGTGGGAGATGGGTGTACAGGGAACTAAAGCTTGCTTTTTAAACTTGAAATATTAAACAACATTTTTTTAAAGTTAAAAAAATATTTCAAGCATTTGCACTAAATGAGCCAAAATCAGATGAAGAGACTCTGCTTTTAAAGGGACTCAAAGGAGTGGCTCAAATTGCTTGTTGTTATTAATCACAGTGATATTTATGATACGGTGTTTGCAAGAAATGGTGCTCTTCGGTACTGTGACTAAATATAAAAACAGTATCGTACGATGCTAATAAAGGAGTGTGGAATGTTCATTAAAAGCTGTGGTGCTTTTTGCACAAAAAGATACAGAACCAAGTCATGGGAAGTGGCACCTGCTTTTATAATGGCCGCAAGGAGTGTTCCCTGCACTCACGTTGCTTCACTGTTTTCAGCATTTGTGTTTTGTGTCTTGCTCTGTTCCCAAAACTGATAGCAGAGAGATTGCACTGGGCCTCAGATAGTCACTTTTGTCTTTCTACATGAAAATACAACCCTGTTTCAGCTGAATTACTCCATTGAAAACTTGCTGCTGGATTCTGCTCTGCTCCTCCAGGAAAATGCCTGAAATGTGCCACCGGGGCTAAAGAAACGCTGGGGGAAGCTGAGATGACTTGCAGTTTTGAGAAGCGGTGGTACAGGGCTCGGAGAGATGATGAATGGGTGCGCTCCCTCGCCACACTGTAGAGCTCAGCACGTGATCTTTACCTTCCCTCCCTCTTCTCTCTGGGCATGAGAAGAATCTGTGGCTGGAATGAAGGAAGCCGTTCTGCTCCCGCTGCTGCCCCTCTCTCCCATGCCCACTGTCTTTCACTGCTAACCAAGCCTGCTTGCCTTGCAAAGCTGTGTTGTGTAATCTAGCACGAGAGACGGGGATGGTGATGCTGCACTTGCAGTGATTAAGGGATGTCTAACAACTGCGTGATAAAGCATGTATTTTTATTCATAATTTTGAATTGTGCTCTGTGGAGATCATTAGGTTTGTATAGGGAAGAAGCTGGAAATTGGAATGTGCCCATTTTATGCAGCCTGGTTTCTGCACACACTACGCACATGTCCTTCCTTATACAGTTTCAAATTACATGAGCTCATGCATTTTTAAAAACCTTCATGGTACATTAAAGACATGTGGTTGACATTTCCTAACCTCTGTGGCCTTCTCTACATGACAGAAGTGTTCCCAGCACTGTTTTGTGCATTTGATGCAGTAGCATCTAAAAGCTCTACCCAGATGAAGGCTCTGTTTTGATAGCTGCAATACAAAGCCTTATTAAAATTCTTTGCCTGCTGGAGTGACTAACCTAAAGATTTATTGACTGGCCTTTGAACTAGAAGTATATATTCTTAATGCTTGTGACCCAAAGACTGCATTGTAGCATTCAGCAGCTGGAAGAACACAGCCAGACATTGTACTTCTCACTGTGTATGTTCTTAGCCACAAAACTAAGTGTTGTCCTTTTACCCTGGTCCCTTGTACTAATCATGGTTGCTGATGAAAGCCCACAGGGGCAGATTCCTTGGTGCATCTTTTTAAAGCTTGAGCCTGGTTGCTTAGTTATTCAGTTCTCTTTTGTGCTAGAGGTATCTGTCTGAACTTGCAAAGAGGTGGCTACAGCCTATGAACTACTCGATTAATTTCATTAGATGTTAATTCCGAACCCAACAAGACTTTTAAATATTAAAATTTATGTGCTTACCAAATTATTTAATGAAAAATGCCTCCACAAGAAACCTTTTTGTTACTTTTAGAGAAGGGATCAATTTTTACATATCTGCAAACAAGAATGTTTCAGTCTTTTACGTACAGGCAAGCTCTTTTAAATGTCCACTGTATATGCTAATCAATCTGAAATATTTTAAATATTTCAAGTTTGTTAAGGGGGAACTTTCCCGTTTCAGAAGCATGTGCTTGAGATAATGATTTTTTTTTTTCCTTTATAGCAGCTTTCAAAGGGAGATAGTGGCTTTGAGAATGTGGAGCTGGGTGTCATAGGAAAGAAAAAGAAAATTCCAAGGAGGGTTATTCATTTTGCAAGTGGAGAAACAATGGAAGAATATAGCACAGATGAAGAGGAAGATGAACAAGAGAAAAAAGACCTGTTGCCACCTGTAGATCCTGTAGGTATTTTACTTGCTACTTCTGGTTTACTGGGAAACTATCAACATTTTAAATTTTATTTTTTGTGTCATAAACCTGATACAGTCTTTAGTATTATAAATTATAGTAGTTTGATTGGCTTAAGGGACTCAGAAATCTGTGAAAAGTATTCTTGGGAAGTTTTGTCCTGGAGTTCTCCTCCCCTAAAGTAGCCTTATTAATTAGAAATGGGTTTAATTTCTTACAGTTCTAGTTTGTCTTCTCCAGCACTTCCCTTTCTAATAATATTTGCCTGGTATCTCCTTGATTTGTACTGTTGTTTAAAAAAAAAAAATTGCACAGGAGAGTTTTTTTTCCTTATGTTTGTTGACAGTGGAGGGTTAAACCTGTAGTTTAGGGTTACCATACCAACAATTTAATATAATTAAAAGAGTATAGGAGGGAAAGAAAGACTTGCAGAAATAAAGGAAAACTGGTGTAATTCCTGATATATAAAAACCAGATTTTAAAGGACCTGCCTAGTCCCTGTAGGTAATGTTCATCTGTCTTGTAAGCTATTGAGATGTTACTCAGCCTGTTAATGGAGTTTCCTTTTATTGGTCCAAATTCAAGTGAAGTCTCAACAATTAAAACCAGTAGTGTGCATTGTAGCTGCTAAAATGCATTTTCCTTTTTGTCAATGATTCTGGATCTATACTTAGAGGTAAAATGAAATATACAATCTGTTTTATTCTGTTGGCCTGTCTGATAAACCATTTTGTAGCGATAGTGTGATTGCACAGCTTACAGCCACATGTGCCAGCACCGGCGGCAGCAGCTCCCCACCCTCTGGCAGTCAGTTCCGGAGAAGATCCACATCCTGCTCTTCATCTCTCCACATGCTCGGTCTCATGTTTCTTGTATGACAACCCCAGAAACTGGTGTCCCAACCACCTCTTTTCTTACCCTTGTACAACAATCCTTGCCCCAATAAATTGAGTCTGCAGTCCTATTCCGTGCCTGCTGGCAGAGCTCTCTTCTTGGCCCTCTCTGCGCTTCGGTGCCTGTACTGAGGTGGAGACTCCCAAACTGGCTGGGTCCTTCCTGATGTGCTGGAGTGTGGTCTGGCAGCCAGGAGCTTCGTGCAGCAGCTCGTCCTGCCTGGTTGCACACTGGAGGCAGGCACTGGTGTAGAGCTGCTTCTTCCCACACTTAGAGAAGAGTCCTTGCATGCACAGAAAACAGTGCCCTGCTTTCTACTTGACATTGCTGTTGAAATGACTCCTGCACCATTGTTTGGGAATCCATAATTAAGAAATGTTGTGGTTGAAGCTTTCTATTTACTCTGCAGTAGTAGGCCCTGTATTTATTAATATTTATCCATCCTGGGAGAGCTTGGCTTTCTTGAAGGGACTGAAGGTTTTGACTTTCTGCTTATGCTCTTCTGAAGAAGTGGTGAACCATAAGAGGTTTGCTTTGACTGTCAAGCAATACCTCTCTTCCCCTCTGTAAAACGAATTTGTCTTGGAAGAAGAAAAAAGGTGGGTTGAGGACTAAGCTCCAGTGAGACTATGGGGATTTAGCTGGGATTGGGGTTCCTAATGACTCACAGGTTAAGCTGTTGCATTGTGTTTTGCATGGATTGATGGCAGTGCTCTCTTTCTTGGTAGGCAGTTCTTGTATACAACAAAAAATAACATTAGCCTGATAGCAGGTAGGGTATTATCAGTATAAAATACCCATGAAGTTTATAGTTGGAAAAGAAATGTATTGTAGTCACAAACCATGAGTAAGATGTTAAGCTGCCTTGCTGGGTACTAGAGTGTTTTTTTCCTCCTTAAGGATCTTCTCAAAGAAATACAAGAAGTGTGAAACGTAGTGACTATTATGGTAATATTCAGGTCTCTTCAGAGTGAGGTCTCTTCCCCACTAGGCAGTCATGTCAGATATCTGTGAATGTCTGAGAGATTTTTTTTCCCAATTATAATGAGCGGGGAACAAGATGTGTATAATTTTTTGTGCCATTTTCTGACAGTAGAAGAGTTCCATGGTGGTGCAGTGATGGGAGGCTCACGAGCCTTGGTGTAGGTGTTGTGAGGGCAGAGACGTGCACGCTGCTGTGCAAATGGACACTTAATTAAAGAGCCCTCAAGTGTGCGCAACAGCCAGGAATGCTGCACGATTGTTCCCCTCCTTTCCTAATACCGATTTCTTCTCTGAATACCAGAAAGTGTATCGTGTGGTGGAGTTCAGATTGCGTTATTCTCCCTTCATATTAAATTATTATTAAATCCTTAATTTTGAAAACACTTTTTAATAAAAGGACCCCCCAAACCAGAGTAGTTTATTGTGGAGCACACTATGCCTTATTATGTATTGCTTTTTAACTTGGACAGAATGAATTTGATTAGAGCAGGGGTTGCCATGAAGTGAGGTTTACTTTATCTCCTGCATGCTTTGCGTATCCCAGCTGAGCCAGACAATTGAAGAAATGTTAGTCCAAGCTGAGCTTTGATGTTTTAGCCAACAGCTGCTTTTAAAATGTTTTTATTGTAGGATTTCTGTAAAAGCAATTAAATAGTCTGTTTGCTGAGACCAGCATGTCAAAAACTTGTTATCTCAGTTGGGATACAAAAAAGTATGTTGCAAGTAATAGCTGTTTCTGGACCAGTTTATTTTTAGAAAAAAGCACATTTAATATTTTGAATAGAAACTTTCTATCATGAAATTTCAAAGCTGTGCTGGTATTAGCATCCTGGCAGCTTTTGAATGAGTTTAAGGGAAACAAATATTTTGCTGTGTTGTAAAGAAATGTCTTCAGTAAGTACCTTGGTTTAATTGTGTTTTAGAGCTAAGCAGGCAATGACAATGTGTTTCTTACTAAGCAAAGTAGTATGTATATGTCCTGGTAATACCATAACCAAAGCACTTGGTGTGGTGGATTCCTAGTACTCGTAACAAAACAAATTCTCAGAAAGAACTGGGTTTTAAATTTTCTTTGAAACAACTTCTGGTGCTTCCATAGGTCAGCACTCAGTTCATTAACGTTGTTGGACTGGGGTGTCCATTCTGTTACGTTTTGTATTTTTTAATCCAGAACGCAGGTATTATTTTTTAGATAATAGCATTCGGTATTATCTGAATGTTCTCACACTGAAATTCAAATGCTTTAATAGCATAAATGTGGTTTTGATTCTTCTGTCCTAAAATGTAGATGTTTGCACTCTATATGTAAATTTTCTTTTGCTTTTGTCCACCAAAACTTTATTTTGTATGAATTAAGAAGATAATCCTTCTGTTTATCCCTGGAGGGACACTTGGTGCAGCACTCTGCTGCATTCACCTATTAGATGAGTAGGCAGAAGGTGGAGTGTAAGTCTTCACAGAGGAATTGTAAGCAACATGCCTGTTGGTGTGATAACCTTCAAATTCATCCCGAAAAGACATCTGCAACAAAGCTCCAGGAGAGATTTAATTTTATTAACCTTCAATGCTCAGAAAGATTGAAGCACATCCCTGCAGGAAGGTTATCTTGATATCCTATAGTTAAAAGGGCCTTAACTTCAAATAGCAAAAAGTCCTCTCTTGAGGACCATCAAACTCTGATTTTCTTTAAGAAATTGGGGATGAAGGAGAAAAATAGTCACTGACCAAGTAATAATAACTCATAATATGGTAGAATCTCTTGATGGAGGATGGTATGCGTGTTCCTGATCTTGTTTTCACTGGCTTGTCTTAGATGCCACAGTTTTACATGGTGCATACACTAAAGAACCTATTATAGCAATGAACAGTCAAGGATTAAACTAATTAAAAATGTATCTTGGAATGGTAAACAATGAAAAAGTATCTATTTGGCAGTGTATATTAACTATTGAATACAGAATTTTGTTTTTCCTAAATCAGGAAATTACTGTTTTTCTCATTTTGCCATTTTCTCTGACTAAAAGAAACCCTACATACCTTGGAAAATTTAAGTGTTATTAGGGCTGAAATCTGCCAAAAATAAATATATATGTGGATTGTTTAGGAACATTGTGCACTCAGAAATTCAAGGGAACATGCGTGCTTCCTTCAGCAGCCCCACAGTAGGACACAAAATCCTGTTCTGTTATTTAACCAGAGGCCCCTTGGTTTTGTCAGTGATTGAATCCATTATGTTCATTCCTATTTAAATTAAAATTGTACATTAAGATTTTTTTTGTAATTTAAGAATCAGTTGTCAAAGCCATTGTGTTTTCCATTTTAACAACAAAATAAAGTTAGGATAGCTGAATAATATAATTAAACATTGTAGAAACTAAAGAGAGATATATATAAGAGATGTATACTAAAGAGATGGATTGCAGGAGAAATACAGTAAACCAGTGTACTGTGTTTCATACTGTTCCTTGTTCCCAGTCAAGAAATACAGTATCGCTGTGTTCTTGAGTTGATTAAAGACTGAACATAAAGGCTTCTCTGGCTGCCCAAAGGAAGCTGAAATACAGTATCTGGGTATGTGGTTCTTCAGGTCTGTAGGACCTGACTTGGGTATGGTTTTCCAGTTTCCAGCTCAGTGCATTACAGCTACTTCACAGGCAAGGATTAATTTGTACTGAGCCATTGCTTAACAGCTCCGTTCATATCACTTGAACGGTTCCAGTTTCCCCAGTACCAGTTCTTGCCTCACATCTGCCATTTCTGCTTCCATCTCTGAGGTGCTCTGGGAAGGCACCCAAATTTACCCTGAAGAGGTAAAGGGGGAATGTGTGGAAAAAGGTGGTGATTCTTTGGATGTGTTCCCTTGTTCCTGGTTGTTCCCAGTGGTTTATTCTCCAAGCCATTTCTTTTCTCTTGTTGAATTTGTGTGAAGTAGTCTCTCCCATGATTTTATATTGCCTTTTGAGACACTGGAAGGAAGTTACCTTTTAAATTGAGGGGTCTAGGAAAGCCTTTCTTGCCAGGGATGAGGAAGTGTCTGGTTGGGCTTTGTCAGAAAGCAGAGGTTCCCATGAAGCTGAACTTAGAAGTGCTTCTAATGTACCAAACTGATTTTTAAGTGTGGTGGGGGAAGAGTAGAAATAGAACCTCTGTGTCTGCCAAGCCTCAGCTGTTACCCACGTTTGGGTTACCACAAACTTGTTAGAATGTTCTGGGTCCGAGTTACTTCTGTCACGTTGGAGTTCAGCTTTGTCTTTTCACTCTGAAATGTTATGGGGGCTCTTGCAGCTTCTTTCTTACAGCACACAGCAGGCCCTTGTTTGTACTGTGCCCTGCATGAATGCTTTTTAACCCTGTCACCTCATCATGAAGGATTGTACAGAGCCCTGTCAGTGCCATTATTTGCACCTGTGGCAACAAGCTTTTCCAGCAGTTTTTTTGACTTCTTCAGCTGAACAAACTCCTTGTTAGCCTGTCTGCCAACTAAGCACGTAATCAATGAGCTAGAGGTGCTTTTGTGTGAGCAGGATAGCAGCTGGTTTTGCTTACACTTTTACCTTGGCAGGACATTTTCCATATCCACTGCCAAAAATATATAGCATCTGGCTTTTTGTCAGCCTGCCCAACTTGAGTTTCTGGCTTGACAGACAATTTCTTGCTGCACTGATTTGTAGAGACTATGCTTGGAAAGCACCAAAGTCTGGTAGCTTGTGTACATACATACTGAGGCCATACCAGCTAGTTTCTGTAGCTGTATTATTTACAATAATACTGGTTGTTCCTGTCCAGATATCTATTAAATAACAGAAAAAGGTTGCTACCAAACAGTTCTTAGTAGTAAGTTTTAAATACTTATGTAACTGAGTTGAGCTAATGTGTTTTACTTAATAAAAGCTGACACTTTTAATTACTACTTTCCAGAAGAAAAGTACTTCTACAGAGATCTTTTCTGGGGGAAATATGTAACAAAGAGCTCTCCTGAATACAACACCCTGTTAACTATAAACATGTTTTAGTTCACTATGAAAGTTGAATTTGCCTTTTCACAAAAATGAAAGCCTACAATTTTTTCCCCATTAGCTTGGAATCTGCTTTTCCCCTTTTCATTACATGATTTTGTTTTGTTTTGGGTTTTGATAAACAGATACAGTCTCTTCCCATGATGAAAAGCATAGCCTATGCATGCCCATTATTTTATAATTAATTTAATTCTAAATCTTTAATTTACAATGTGTGTGTGTGTATGTATATATATATATGCACATCAGTTTGTCCGGAGGCTGCAGTATTTTTGCTGCAGCTGTGAATACACCACAGTCACGCAAAGAGCAGTTCCCCTTCTTTGTCTTCCTGGCCAGCCCTTCCTAAAGAGTCTGTATCCCTCCACAGCAGCACTCAGTCCATTCACCGCATCTCTGGGATCCTGACAAGAACCTACCCCTGCAGATGCACACAGATCTCCAATTCCTCATGTTTATGTCCCATGTTGTGTGCCCTTGGGTGCAGGCTCCTCGGAGAGACTTCCTCACTCACATGCAAATGCTTGAGGTGACCCCACTTGAGCCCTGTTTTATTCATCTTATGTTTCTCGTGGTTCACATCACTCCTGGCGCTTTGCTTGGCAGCCTCTCCATTGCTCCCTCAGAGCTGTGGTAACTCTCCCTCTCCCTCGGGGCTCCTGGTTTTGTTTTTCAGGTGCAGTTTCAAGGGATAATTCCTATCTGGTTGTAAATGTTTGAAAGCAACCTCTTCCTCAGAGGTTTGAAGGTTTGGTTTGATTTTAAACAGTCATTTGCAGTTCACTCATTATTGTAATGAGGGACTACTTTGTTGCCTCACTTCTCCTTTTGGCCTGATGGTGTTCAGAATGTTGTGGAGAGCTTTTTCTAGTCAGGGATTGAGTTGGCTGCTTGTCATTTCCCAAGTCTGGGAGCAGGAAACAAAAAGCAGTGAAATAAATTTTCCCAGAGGTGAAGCATGGCTATATTTATATCTTATGGTGATACTTTTCTTCATTTGTCTGGTCTACACTTATTTTAAAGCAAAAATACTGTAGTAGCTGGAAAACAGCAAACATTGCAGGTGTTTCTTCTCAAGCCGTTTGAGGTTTTGCATGTGTTATTTTGTGCTCTGAACATACAGCTGTATGTATTCATACTACTCTTGTTCCTGCAGACAACACTCACGTGGGGACCCTACTTGTGGTTTCACATGCTGCGAGTTGCCACATCAACTTTATCAGGTATTGCTTTATTTAATTCTTGGGTAAACCAGAAAGGGAATATTTAAAGTCACAAAGTCATGTTGACAGACTGTAAATCATCTTTGGGTTCTTCTACTTCCTGTTTTTACAAAAGTATGAATCAAACTGTATTTAATCTGTGGAGATGTACTCTCTTGCCTTAGACAGTTTTAAAAAAATTTTTTTACTTTCAATCAACAACTCTTGCATGGAAGAATGACCGGAAAATACCCTTTTGATGAACACTTTTTCTTCTTTTTCTTCATATGGAGATAGGTTGGTGTTGGCAAGGGAATATATCTGCTTTCTGTTAGGTTTTGTATGGAACCATTTTGTGTGATGTTACCTGAAAAGAATGCTGGCTGGTGTAACTAAACTGTCAGTTTTTCTGAAGACAACTAGAAATTATCCCAAGAACACATCTAGTTGTGTGCCGTTCAATGAACTTCTGAGGTTACAAAATAAACAAGACTATTGTCAAGGGTCTTAAACTCACTGCACAGAAATTTATTTGACTCATGGACATCTTAGAGTTTTGCCCAGTTTTAAAAATGCTTGTCATAGTTGTGTTCTTTCCAAGGTGTAAAGTATCTCTATTAGGGTTTTTTTCCACAAATATTATGGAGTTTCTGACACTGTACACATAATTTTGAATATTTAAAAATTTTTTGGCAGTCTGTTGTATTAGTTAACCTATCCTTATTTTTAGAAACACTTTTTCTCTAATGTACAGTGTAATTATATTCCTTGATGCATCTGTTCTTCATAGACAAGGGTAGATACTGCTTTCCTTTTTTCGAAGTCCTTTGTGAATTTGAAGATCAGTCCTTTCTTCTTTGCACTTCAGTTTTGGCTCTTACATTTGTAATTTGAACTGGTCTTTTGCACAATGCTTGGGATGCCAGGATATCTATAAAATTAGTTATTGTGAATGTTCATTGAAGCAGTCAGTTGCTAACTTCCAACATTTTTTCCCTGAAGATGACTAACTCATTTGCATCCTTGGGGCAGATTTACAATTAGAAGTGCAGTATATTTGACTTCTTGCTTGCCTTTACTCAGCCAGTGCTGTAGCCATCACCATGAAAAAGAAACTGACTGACACAAGCTTCCCCCTGTTCCGTACTTTTGACTGTGCCCTACCTGTTTTAGCAAAGTAGCACTGAATGTAGCCTACAACTTGAAAATTGAGACAGCTGAAACATAAATATTTTATTAATCCATTAGTATGCAACACGGAACATTGTTAAAACTGACTTGAGGTATGCTTGTATCAATAAATACTGTCTAGTTTGCTAGTACCACTAGACTGAACTGCCAGTATGGTTGGTACCCACGTACTTTTGTCTAACCTTAATTTTCAGTTAAAGTTCAGCTCAAGGCTTGCCCTTTAACTGAGTCCTAGCAAAACAAACTTAGAAACAAAGCTGAAACTAGCAGAATTCAAACACTACCACTGTATATATTTTCATTGAATTTCACATTCTTCTCCTTTTGTTCATTCTTTATCCTAAAGAACAATTATTAGTATATTCAGCTAATAATTACCTATAAGGAGATTAACCTCACAGATTTTTGTTTTATTTTGTGAGTGAAGTAGGCCTACAGAAACCCATTCAGGAAAGATGGTGATAATTTTTATAATAAAACTGTGTTTAAGAATTTTCTTCTAGATACTAATCATATGTAAACCTCTCTCTATTTTTTAGTGTGTGATTTCCTGGGAGAAAAGATTGCATCTGTTCTGGGGATAAGCACACCAAAATACCAATATGCCATTGATGAGTATTACAGAATGAAGAGAGAGGTATGTGTGAGAGATAGGGTTCTTGCACTCCTTTTCTCCCAACTTGTTTTCTGTGTTATTCTAAAAAATAAAATTTGTATTCTAGCATTAAAATGAAGCTTTAGACCCTCAATTTCAGCTTGTCTCCAGTTTTCATTTGATGCATGATTAACACTTTTTTATCCATCAGCCTTTTCTCTCCAGCTCATCAGTCTTGGAAATGGGTGGGTCCTGACCTCTGCTCTGTTTCTCTTGTACAATGCATTTTCAAGTCAACACTGAGACAAAGTTGGATGGACAGGTGCTGAACACTGTAAAGAGGTGGCTGCTAGCAATACACTTTCCAACTCTAAAACTTGCTCAACACAGTGTCAAGGGTAAATTGAACACAAGGTTACCATTTGTTCTAAAGCATAACCGGACAACACTGATAGATAGCCAGTGCTTTAGGCAAAAAACCCTAACTCTTAAAAATCTTCATTTAGAAGAGATGGAAAACATATTTAAAGCTTTATTACTTTTTATTGAGAGCTGAAAAAGCTTTAGCAGACGTAGACCTATCACTATTGCTATTAACTAAAACTGCTTATCTAGATATGTGTCTTTTTTTTCTGTGTTTAACATGGTTTAATCCTTCACTTCAGGTGATTTTTTTTTCAATAATGGGATTTCTGGAATGTACCTCATCTTATGATCAATTATGACTGTTTTCTAGTGGAGCAAATGTCCTTGCCTTGTAATAGCAACTGGTATGCTCTTATGGAAAGACTTCAAGTTAATCTAAGTAAGTGGTAAATAGTAAATAGTAGCATATGAATCTGGTTCTCTCTTTTTAGGAAGAAGAGGAGGAACAGGAAAACAAGATGTCAGAAGAAGCAGAAAGACAGCATCAGGAACAGCAGAACAAGCCACAAGCTGAAGCTCCTGTCCAGACAGACCAGCCTGGAGCAACAGCATGCTCTTCATTCGTGAATGTAAACTTTGAAAGTGAGGGAGATTGCCCGCCCATTGCAGAAAATAAACAGGATGCAGTTCCTGTCCCTCCTTAAGTGTAAAGCTCTGTGTAATATAGGAAATAAGAACTGTCAGGTGTCACAATCTGCCTATAAACAGAAAAAATAGGATTATACTTGTTCAGTGAAATACAACTCCTACCATTCTTATTGATCAGGAGAGAGCTAGGTGATGTCTGTTCAGTCTGTCTGCCTAATAAAGGCTGAGGCATTCTGCCAAATTGGCACTTCAGTTAAAATGAAAATTGCACTACAAACATTTGGTCTAAAATTGAATGTGTGAGCTAATTTCTGTGTAAAGCAAGTAGAAATGTCTTTTCTTTGAATTGCTGTGTCTCTTAACACCTGTGGATTGCAGAGGCAGTGCTGTTTCCTACTTCTAAAAACCTGATTTGCACATTGTTTGCAATACAGCTCTCTATGAATAGATTAATAGGAATTAATATCCTGTAACTCAAAAGTAATTATAATAGAGTCTTATTTCCCCTATTTATTGTCACTGTTGTATGCATGTATTTTTTTTCTGTTGTTAACACAAGAGAAAAATGTTAGATTTAATGTTAATTAGATTTAAGGGTCCACTGACTTTTTTTTTTAAGTAGAAAAACTCCCAACTTTCCAGGAGGCTATAAGCACCCTTAAGAACTTCGTAACAAGTACCAGCACTCTTGGAGGCTAATAGTGCTCAGATGCTCCATTCAATGCTGTAGCAAAATTCAGAACTAACATCAGTGTAGGATGTTCTCACTCCAAGCCCAAGGATTAAGAGACGCATGTGCTTAAATGCATGCTCTCAATGGTCCTGGGAAAGAAACTTAAGTCTTGCTAAATTATATTAAGTGCACTGGACACTATGTAGTACCAGTCTAGAACTATGAACTTTTTTGGACATCAATTACCCAAGTCCGTGTACTTAAGTAACCTAAACAAACTCTGTGTTTAATGTTAAATTACCAGTAAGGGATGTACCACTGCAGATGGTTTTCACCCTGTTAGCACAGAATACATAAATAACTAGAAGCAACAAAACCAAACTTAAAGACTCTTTCCTTCTCTTAAATAAATATAATGTGTTGTGATACTGCACTTGGCAACAACAGAAATTTTTGTCTACATGAAGTCCAGGTAGTTCCATAGCAAATAGCAATTAAGGCTATTTTACTGCAATGACTGTTGTACCTGTAGCTTGTAAAAGGTGAATGGTTTACTTTGCTACAATCAGATGTCATTGCCCCAGTCATTTTCTGTGGACAACTGTTGTAGGTAAAGGAGCAGAGAACCTGCACTAGTTACCAGGTAAAACATTACCCCTGTCCTTGAGATTTCTAAAAAAAAATTTAAAAACAGTCTTCAGGGAAACTGAGTTGTTGGGTATCATGACATGTCCCTGGCCTTGCTCCCACTGCCAACTGAGGAGCCTGATGTAACACCACAGGCCAGGTAACTTGGCTCTTAGTTTCTGGAATTGTTACGTATTTCAGACGACCTTCTGCCTGAACCAGTGTTGTGTACAGCACAAACTCATCCTCTCATCTGTCTGTGGCACTCCAGCACTACAGAAAATCTACGGAGGAGGATTCAATCATCAGCTCTAGTCCATCTCTTTTGATACTCCATTCTTTGCCTTTTCTGAATTGTAAGACAGAGGGTGCTGACCACAGTGTAAAAATCACTCCTTAGCCCTGAACATCTGCAAGGGAGAGCTTGGTTCAACACCTGGGGAATACACAGAAAACCAGCTTCTTTTATTACAGAGTTGAGTTCTCTTAAGTGTTCTTATAGCATCAAGAAAACCTCACATAGCTTGAGTAATACCTTGACAGGTGAAGGATACTTTGCTTTGCTTCCAAGAAATTAATGTCAGTTGGTTTTTTTACTTCCTTTCCCTACTAGTTGTTGCATAACAAATGCTCTTACTGCCTTCTTTGTATAAAATACTGTATTACTCACTGTGCCTTAACTTAATCCTTCCTTTTTTGCAAACTGTATGAAAGTGGTTACTTTCATATTGGTTTAATTTTTCTGTAAATGCATTAATTGGTTATTTTATATTTAATATAATTTTTGAACTAGAAGTTGGCTATGGATTTTCCTTTAAAACTGTGTGGTCTTTGAAACTTTATGCCTGTACACAGGTGCGTGTGCCTGTTTACTGTTTTCATCTTTACTAAGTCACACAACCTGGTTGAATATTCAGGCACCAGAATTCAAAATATCACTTTACCCCCACCCCTTCCTTAGACTCTTGTGTAGTACTCTGTGTTACGCACTACCTCAAACTAATAAATAATGCAGGATTGCAAACATTTCTGGCCTGGAGATATTGTAATTCTGTCTGCAAGTTGAAACATTTCTATGGCTTTCTTAGGGATTAAGGGACTTTGACAGCTCTAATTACTGCTGTTGCTCAGTTGTACAATTAAGATAGATTACATAAAATACTTGCACAGGAGGTTAACTTGTTGAAAGCCTCTGTACAGGTGTTTTGATAAGTTTTAACTAGATCTAAAGCTAGCGCAGTTTTATTTCTGTTAATGAACCTCTTAAAAATTAGCTAACTATTCAGTTAGTTCAATAATTTACTTTTCCTTCCTGTTACACACTTAAAGCTGGTCATATATAGAAGAAAAAGGTCTAAATTCCTTACTTCTTACTGAAAACTTCTGCCTTCACAACAGAATGCTCAACAGTGCTGTCATTAGAGGAAGCCATACAGAATGGAGTGGGAAGCTTGGGATGGCTGAGTGGATGCAGGCCCGTGCTGAAAAACCCTCATTACCACATCTTATTTTCAGGGTAAATTCACACTTAGAATACAGTATTTAAATAAGAACAGGACTTGGTACGCATGAAAAAAGTCCAAAAATATTTATTAAAAAACCAGGTAATTTTTGTCTCTTAAACAACACTTGCTTTTTTGGTTTCAGAAATTAGTTCTGTGATTCATGGATGTACCATATTTTGTATCATATGTGGGGGCAGAGGAGGGAGGGAGAGGAGTAAAATAGAAGAGGAATTGACTCAGATAATGAATGTTTCCAGCTTCCAACAGTTGGCCCATCAGATTGAGATCTCTCTATGGATACAGACTGCTCCCATTCGAAGTCATGTATCATCTGCATCAGCAGTGTTGTCATTATCACTTGCCACAAGGACCTCTCTGTTCTCGTATGTCCAGAATCCATTCAGATCAATTAGAATGCTGGTAACAGTGTCTCCTTGACTGCTATTGATCAAGTCTTGAAGGGAGATTTTGTAAGGATCCTTAGGCTTCACCATATCAAAGATTTCATCCTATGAAAGGCAAATCAAAATTGGGAGAAAAGCCCCCACACATTAATGAGCAGAATAATGGCTATTTCATACCATATACAGAATGATCTTTGGCTAACTAGTGCCACCCACACCAATTTACAAAAAGCAGCTGTTAAGCCCCAAAGCATTTAAGATACAAAGCACACTGACTGATTGGCTACAGTTGGGAGCAGTGTCCTGAGCTCCCACATCTCAAGTGAGAATTTGCTTTTCTGGGGAGGCTTCAGCCTCAAAGTAGCAAAATGAAACTCAGTTCACTTGTATGAGCTAAGTTTCGTAGGAACGCTTGTACTTCTTTTTTTTAAGTACTAAATCTGCTAAATAGGCAGTAATCAGTTTTATAGACTGTTTTTTTAAGTTGCCAGTCTGTCCCCTATCCCCCAAGGAATGATGCTCAGAACTGTAAAATGGACTTAGCAAGTACCTTCAAGTGTAAGAAACAGCAATATGTATTTTAACAGGTAATTTGTCTAATATTAAGGAAACTACTAGAACATATCAGTTATTTTACAGAGCAACTGCTGACCAGAAAGGCATTTTCAAACCAATGAGTAAGACAAGTCCGCTCACTTCTAGTACTCTGAAGTAAATATACAGCAACCTACAAATTATGACATAAATAAATAATGAAATACTTATTCAAAGATTTTACATAGTACTCCATTTGGTAAAGCTAACCTTGACATCCTGAAAAGAAACTGGTTCTTGTCCATGAATTTTCATTTGTTCCTGAATAGCCTAGAAAAAAGAGAAGGTAGGAATGGCTAGTGCAGTATTATACCGACATTGTATGAAAGTTTTTTAATGCTTCTGCACCTTAAGCTGTATTGCCCTCTAACAAAGCATTCATGGTACAGCTTGCAATCACTTTTCTTCCACAGGTGAGGCAGGGGTGAGTTACAGCATTATCAATGATATACATCTCTAGGTTCACAGTTCTTAATTAGTATGACATGAATCTCACTTTCATTATGACCAGTGTTTCAGCAATTTGCATATTATCCCTCAACACTCAAAACTTAAGATATTAATACACTCGAACTATAAGGTTACATTTTCTGACAGTGTGAAATATAGGCTAGGGAAAGAGAGAAGGAAAATGACCAATCAGCAGAAAGACAAATCAATTCTTTTAATGTGGTACTATTTAAACACCTGCATCACCAAACCTACATCTGCAAGTAACAACTATGAACAAAACTGTTTCACTAGCATAAGCTGCACAGCCTTGTCAGCACAGCTCTGCCAGCACAGCCTCTGTAGGTGCAGACCTACTCACACTTAATGCTAGCAGAAAAGCAATCATTCACAGAGTCAAGAGGAACTGTTCTGATTTCAAGGAAAACTTAGAACATTCCATGTCCAAAAGGAGACTTGTTACAATACAGAAATAAGGTGGATATAAGAGTATGCCTTGAGCAGGCCTGAATGCTTTACTGGCTAATGAAGTACGTACATAGTTCTTGATCCTTTAAGCATACAGCTAAGTACAATGACATTACCTATTTTTACAGTTACAATACAAAGATCTACATAAAGAAATTTGGAGTGCATGTCCCTGTGTCTGAATAGATATCACTGAGGGGATCCTGTACATGAATAAAGCGTCAAGCTCATATCTCAGCTGAAACCATCCACAGCAAAAATAAAATTTAACGCATAGCACTTCCCTTCCCAAGATATCTCAGGTATCTATTAGAAAAACAAGATGAAACAACCAAACACCTGCCCCCTCTCCAAACCAAAATCACCACTAGTCAGAAGGAAAAAAACCCAAAACAACAAAAACCCCATCACATACAAACCAGTTTGGAGGAAGATTTTACAACCTGAAGTTAATTTTAACAGCAACTAAAAAAAAATTAAGCTTAGTTTAAATCTATTTTGGAAGCAACAGGTAAAAATGCAGACTATGAAAAATGCAAGTAGCTTTTTGCAAGCAAAGCACCGAATGAAAAAATCCCACAGCTGTACAGGCCTATCAATAAATTTCATTATCTTCATTTCTTTTACTGAATTTTAGGATTACAGTTGGAATTAAAACCGTGGGCAATAATCAATTAGAACCATCATAAAAAATTTTAATAGGTAACCATCACGCAATTTTAGGACAATTTACACTTAAAAAAACCCCAAATCAATAGAAAATGTTTTTCCTAACCAAAATCAGAACAGTTAATTTCAACTGCAGATAAACTACTGAAAATACCTTTTGAAATCTTTCCAATTTTTGTCTTTTTTAAAAAAATATTTTAAATCTTCTTAGAAGTTGTTATTAGCCTGCCTGTGGCTATTGGTAATTTCAAGTGATTTCCTGCAGATCTGCATGCAGAAGCACACAGGCTATAACACTATAAATACAGAAAATGGCCTACTTGTATAAAGAGACTTACCCTAAAGAAATAATTAAGGGAAAAGACATTCAGGTGTCCTTTGTTCTCTATATCAAGTAGTTTGAAAATATATTGCAGAGCTGCAGGCTCCTTTCTGTTTTCTAATGCAAGCACAAAGTCCAAGTAGGTTTTATAGTCCTAGAAGTAGATACAATCATGTTTATTACAGTCTTCTTTCTAAATTGATTTTGCAAGCAGGAACTCTATAATTGGCAGCTATTTCATTGTAGGGGATCAGTCTATTTTCTGAAAAAGACAACATGAAATAGAAAATGGCTGCTACCACTAATGTGCACAGGAAAGTTACTTTTTAATGACTGCTGATAATGGGAATTCCTGCCATTTTAGAGGCAAAATAGCATTCCAAGCATAAATCCAAATGAAGCATGCCATATATAAGCTTTTAAACAATATTTAATGGATCTTTAAACTGCTGAACATACCCAACTAGTGAAGAAAAAACATATAAAATGTTTTTCATTACCACAAATTAAATGTCTAGTGGCAGTAACCCTACAGTTACCAGTGAACTCTATGGCCAATCAAGTATATAATCCTTAGACCAGAGTCAGTGGTTTGGCAAATTATGTGCCAGAAACATTAGTTAACATTACAAATAAGTATCACACTTTTCTTTTTCATTAGTATTGATTCTCGATTTCTTAATCAAGATAACAGTTGTGACAAGGACAAATCCTACAGCCCTGTGTGTATAATAACCGTGTTTACCTGTAACACCGAGAGTTTTGCTGTCATTCAGAGGGAGCTTGACAGCCTGGAAAAATGGGCTAACAGGAGCCTCATCAAGATGAACAGAGGGAATGCAAAATCCTGCATCTGGGGAGGAATAACCCCATGTACGTGTAGAGTTGGGGGCTGACCAGTCAGAAAGCAGCTTTGCAACAGGCCCTTGCAGCAAAGGCTGCTCACAGCACCCTCAGCTGCACTAGTGTTGGGGTTTTAAGAGTTCTCTTTTTATTTTCTTTTTCTTTTGAAGAATTTTTCCCCATACATGTACATTGCTGAGGGGGGAGCCATTGCCAAGGTACTTGAAAGAAACAAAAGACTTGGCCCCAGGGAGGAGCCCCGGCCGGCTAGCCCCTTTACCTGGGAAGAGGGGGGTTGGGCAGGGCCCCTACTTCCACTTGTGCTCTGGCATTCGGAGGGGAAGGAGGCTGCATCGCTGTGGAGAGAATTCACCATCACCGCAGGCTTCTGCCTTCTGCTGCTTTCCTCCAACCGTGAGTGGAGCTTGCTCGCTGGAGCGGCTCTTGCACAGGGGACCCTATTTTTACACCCTACCTCACTAAAAGGAGACACCTTTCCACCATCTGCTGGGGNCGTTATAGTAATCTGGGGGGAAGGGGGTTGCATTTTCCATTCCAAGGGAGGTTCCTGCCTTCCTTACAGACACCTGTCTTTTAAAACCAAGACAACTAGGAAACACTTTGCTAGCAAGTTGAGGAAGGTGAGTGATCGTTCTCTACTCAGCACTGCTTACACTACATCCAGGCACTGGGTCCTACTCTGGTCTCCCCCACACAAGAGAGATGAACCTACTGTTGCAAGTCCAGAATCAGACAACTAAGAGGATCCCTCATGACCTCAATGATTATTTGATTCTAACAAAAAAACTGCTAAGGTGACAAAAGGCCTGTATAGTGAATTTGTAACTTATGACTGTACACTCCAGTCATCTGAATGCAGACAAGAATAGTGGCTGAACATTAAGTAAACCTTCAAAAAAATATAGATATGTTACTTTAAATTAGTTAGACTTCTCATTTTTCACAGCTATGGAAAGCTTACAATGGAAAACACAGTTGTCTTCATGAAGAAGTAGACAGCTCAGCTAACTTGCACTAATGTCAAGTGTGCCACTTATTTTTGGTTCTCTTTAAAGCATTACATTTAACTGAAAAGTACTGCTGCATCTATACATTTTTTCAACGTGCACTTTTGTAATTGAATCTACAAGTGGCCTTATCCTAGCCTGTCTGGATTCTGTACCACCTCTGCTTTTTCAAACAAGCAATTTATTTTTAAGCCACACTGCAATCACCGTGCTCTTAAGAAAATTAACTTTCTAGTATGTTCCATGGTCATTTGCGTGCACAATGATAAACAAAAGTTACTTTACCTCAAGCTACTTTTTGTTTTAAAGATACTGATTATTAGACATTTCTCAACTCAGTAAGTCAAAGCTTTTATGCTGTGGACAAAGTGAAAATATGTGATTACCATTTCACCATCATAAGTTAAGCATTCCTGAAAGACACGATCCAAAAATATGTTGGTCAGAGTCCCTGTTCCATATCGGGACAGTTCTTCTTTGCTGAGCATGCCATTGTGATCTTTATCAAGGTTTAAGTACTGACCTTGGGAGGAGATAAAAAAAGCAAACCATAATACACCTCTGCCAGAAAAGAACTGTTTCAACAGAGAAAAATAAACATTGAAATGCTAAATTTTCTGATTTCCATAATAAAATTAACACAGTTAAGTGAGAATATGCTAGATCCACAATAACATTCATAAAGCATCAGAAATAAGCACAGAACATGAACAGAGAGGAAGTGGGATTCCCATAATGAGGTGTTAGTAGTTCTAATCTAACTTAATAGCTGTGCATACTGAGAGAGGAGCAGAAGGCTAAGAGCATATTACTTTATAGAAATATACTGTAGGCCTGAAAAAAAGAGAGAAAGATGATGCGAAGACATGAATAGAGCCAGAAGAGAGGGTTGCAGAGGAATCTTGTACCTTGTGCAACAAGGTGACAGATTATAAAACGAGGATAAAGAGCAACAGCGGAGAACCAAAACTATAAAGAAAGTCAAGATGATATACTGAAAGGGTGGATACAGGATTTGAAAAGATGAGTTGGCAGGAGGATTTAACATGATAAAAGCAAAGGAAAAATAGCAGTAATAACGTGACTAAGTCATACAAGAAAGAGAAGAAAAGTGTTGACATATAAAGGAACCTACCATAAACTCTTAATGCAGAAGGAGCAGAAAACCAATTTGTTTCCTGACTTTCTTTAGAAAGTTCTTCATCCCTTAACTAAGTGAAACATAAAGTTAGAATTCAGAAAGAGTAAATTAAAATACAACAGTACATGTTAGAGACCTTTACCTCCAGTAAATCATCCAGGAAGCTGCAAGCTAAAATATCCTGTATCTTTATCTTCCCTGCAGCAAGAAAAGGAAAATACATTTTAACAGTTGCTCAGCCAACATATCCATCTGACTGTTCTCATTTAGGTGGTTCTACTTAAGAAAGAAATATTCGGAGCAGAAAAAAAAACCTTTTTAAAAAAACAAAGCTAAACAAAACCCACTTGTAACATCACGGATAACGCTCTAATTTCAGAGATAAAATAAAATACCTTTTAAAGGTATTTTAGGACAAAAATTTTAGGATTTCAGGACAAAACTAGCCTGATATTGGCAGGAGTTACCCTGAAGCCTTAAAAGCCATAAAACTAGGTTAAAATAAATGTGAGTGTCCAACATCAACTCAAAATGTAAAATAAAAAATGCCAAGAAAGCATGCTTAAAACATTTGATGAAATAATAGTCTCCTAAGCGACATGATATTCTTACATCTTCAAAACTACAGATGTGACACAAAGCTAACGTAGCAGAATGGACTTCTGCTGGTGCAGCTCTGACTGGTGCACAGACACTCTGCTCACAGCTGTGCAAAATAATGGCGCTGTAACTTCCACACACCCTCTCGACATGTTTGTAATTATCTCTGTCAGAGGCTGCTGCCCACACAGTTCTGACCTTTATAAGGGGCACAGCTGGATCTTGAAAACACATGCAGTTTGTGATTTAAATCGAGGGCATACAAGGGAGCTACACCTGTAGCAAGGATTATCAGCCCTAACTGCAGACCTTTTCTAGTGGGCATACAGATTTAATCACAGGAAGAGCACATCACTGTAACCATTCCTGAGCATTTCCACAGCTCTGCAGATGTTCTGACAAGCAGTTGTGTTGTTGGTTGCTGTATTTTTCTATTCATTAAACATTTACAAAACTAGCTACTGCTAATGGCTCATTATGATGAAACAATATCTTATTTGTCAGTTTCTATGAGATAAATCTATAGTACCTCAGCTGATGGGTATCTCACAGAAATTCATTATCTGTAAAAGCAGATTATTAGACCCCCAATAAAGAGTTGTGGTCTTCAGTGGAGATGAATCTTCAGTGCTGAACAAAAGCCTACAAGGACAACTACGCATTACTTTGAAAACACAAGTAGCTTCAGTGGAAACATTTTAAGGAACCTGCCTGTTCTGAGAGGATCCAGAAAGAAGAAGAACTTTCTAACTGCTGTGCAGACATAGAAGGAGTAAAAAGATTTTTCTAAGCCATCTAGTTGTGGCAAAGTAGGGATGAGTTCCAAAATATAGTTTTCTAAATCCTGCAGAATTAAGAAAGAAAAGAAAACAAGCATGAAACACCACTATTGTTGCATCTTTGCTATATTCCTCCCTGGCTTTCAAGTGTATTTTATTAAAAATAAACAGTCCTGAAACAATGCAGAGCATGAAAGAGCATAAAAGAGCGTGAAAGCAGGTAAAAAAGCTTCTGTCTCTGTGCAAGAAATCCCAGATCATATACATGTACATGTGATTCTAGGGCTGAAACAATCTATTAAAAAAGCCGAATTTAACAAAGTACATGATATTTATACGTAAATATAAATGCATTCAACTGTACCTTTTTCAAGTATCAATGCATAACTCTTGATTGGATTACCCCACTGCTGAATATTCTTTAATAAATCTTTTTTCTTTAAGTTGAGCGGTAACTAGGACATTTTTATTTATTTTATAATATTTCCTCCTGTTAGAACAGGAGAATAATTCACTGAAGAATAATTTATGATTTTTATCATATCCTACTAAATCTAGTAAAGTGCTAATGACAAGAAATCTTTGTAGATACAATCCCTTTTTCAGAAAATTACCCATAAATTTGAAAGGCTAGTACCACTCTCACCACCAAATCTCGTGAATACATGAATTGCAACTTATCCAAACAAATGTGCCCACCCCAAATCTATGTTATGATATAAGCTTTTACAAGACAAGACTAGAATAAAATTAGGATCTTTCTGATGCTCTGTCATTTGATTAAAGAGAGACGTTAAGTTAATCAAGAATTTACTTACTGATTCTCTGAGGTAGCCTTGTCCTGCCACATCGTATAAACTGAGACCTATTCTTGTCTGATGAAGCCATACTGTGAATCAGAAAACAGAATTACAATGCAAGAAACCTATGGCTTTTGAGTTCTTGCCAAAATTTGAAGTTATTCTAGAGGCTGCAAGGCACAGTTGGATTTTAAGTGCCTCTTCCCATTTTTCTGAGCTTTAAGCAAAGCCATGTCATGTACTGCTTAGAAACATTATTTCAGTCTCTAAATTTGTAAGAGTCAACGGCAATATACTATACACTTTAGAAGTATATACTATTCGTAATATAAATATGCACCATTGCCAAGACTGCCTTATAATAACTAGATATGAAAAACAGCTGAGCAGACACCACATTTTATTTAGTGTATCACAGAATCATAGAATGGCTAGGATTAGAAGCAACCTTAAAGATCACCTAGTTCCAACCTCCCCTCGCCATAGGCAGGGATGCCACCCACTAGATCAGAGTGCTCAAAGCCCCATCCAACCTGGCCTTGAACACTTCCAGGGATGGTGCATCCACAACCTCTTTGCACAACCTGTTCCAGCGCCTCACCACCCTCCGAGTAAAGTATTTCTTCCTAGCATCTACTCAAAATATCTCCTCTTTAATACAAAACTGTTTCCCCTTGTCCTATCACTATGTGCCTGTGTAAGAAGTCACTCTTCATCCATTTATATGCTCCCTTTAAGTACTGAAAGTCCACAATGAGGGCTCCCCCAGAGCCTTCTCTTCTCCAGGCTGGACAACCCCAACTCTCTCAGCCTGTGGTCATAGGAGAGGCTCACATCTTTCCTGTGCTGACTCCAGGTGGGGTCTCAGAGCAGAGGGGGAGAATCATCTCCCTTGACCTGCTGGCCACGCTCCTTTTGATGCAGCCCAGGCTTTCCAGGCTGCAAGCACACACAGTTGGCTATATGGAATCATATGGCTTTGTTCTCTCTCACTGACTTACAAATGTGTAGCAGTGCATTTTCACTGCATTAAACAGCTGTACAATGTCATATACACATAGATTGCTACAACCCCTTGTATAGCACCAGACACTGCAGCTACAGCCAAAGGTCCTGCCCTCACTTCTGAGCTACAAGAGGAGAATTAGAACTGCAGAAGCATCTATTTTTGTAATGAGAAGGCACATTAATTTGACAATCTACAGGACAATGTGCTTGAGGCCATTGTTAAAGCACTGTAATAGTGATGGAGTATAGATTAGGCATAAAACCTATTATTCACATACTCAACATTAAGTTTAACTCCCATTTTATGAAGAAACAGTTCAAAAGTTCCTCTTATGGAATATGAGCTGTCCTTCATAACATTCACTCTTCAAGTTAAGTGTTTCTCATGGTGGGCTGTTACTCAGATGGCAGAGGTTATACAGTGAGGCTGTTTCTTTGTTGGCTTAAGTTTAAAGGTAAATGCATCACACATGAAATGATTTGGTGGTGGTGGCTTTTTTTAATTATTATTTTATTTGCTTGCTTAGAAAAAAGGCATCATCCTAAATACACAAGCCTTAAAACTTCTGGGTGAAACAAAGCCCTGAAAGAACCTCTGTTGTATCCATCTGGTTGGGCCTTTTTGAAATGCATACAATTTTAACAGACTGCCGTAAGTCTCCTACCCTGCAGCTTTTGGGTTTGTTGTTGGAAATGGGTCTATGACTCATTTATTGCATATTGTGCATATTTGCAATGCACCTGCATATCATGTTTCCTACTCAACACATTTCTTACCCCTTGCACCACAATATTTTAAGTTAAGCAGGCTGAGCTGCTCAGAGAAAGATGCCGTTCTCCTCTCCTGAAGGCTCTAGCAGATCTAAGAACACAGTAGACAGGGCAAAAGATAATAAGGCAATCTTCCTTTCTGCTAGCCAGCCTAGTGTTTTAAACAACGTCTAAAAAAATAATTTAAAAAAAAGGCATTTTTCAGCCCAAGTGGCTATTTATAATAAAAAACAGCTGAAAATATGGTAAGGCTACAGTGACAAGCACAGAAACGTACTGACATATTTGCAAACAGAAAACATAGACAACACCATTCTGTAGAAGGACAAACAGCAAACAAAGCTATCTGCCTGATTACAGTGGTTAAGATCACACCTGCCATGGAGCTTTATTGTTTTGCACTTCACAACATTGCCTGAATAAAGGAAATCAGAATGACAATATATATAACAAACAGATCAAGGATATCTGTGGCCAGGGAGAGGTGGATTTTAGAGGTATGGTGGACTCCCACCCTCTAATAATCAAAAACAATCCCAAGCCTCAAGAGAAACAGCATTTGCAGTTAAGGGCAGATCTCACTGCTGTTGAAGGGAGCATCAAGTAACTAACAAAGCTGAAAATAGCCTTAAAATGAAACAATTTCTCTCTAAGCAGAAGCATCATCCACTAACCTTTTCGCATGACATAATTGAAAAACTGCATGATAGATATTCTGCCGTAAGGATCATTATGGAGTAATTTAGCAAAGATCTTCGCTGTAAAGAATTGTCTGTAAAACATAAACACAAAGCTACTTTTATGCATCTGATTACACTGCACTGACAGATCCAATTACAATATCTGAAATTTACAGATCCTGCAAAATAATATTTTATCGCATGTGTTAATATGCTACATTACACTCATCAAGTGGGATCCTACCAAGTAACAACAGTAAACTCAATAAAAGCAGCTACTTTTTCTGCTCATGAGACTCTTCATTGACGTAGAACTTTTGAGAGCTTTTATTCAATTTAACTTCTCTTTAGTACAATATGCTTGGTAGCTTCCAATCTTCTACAACAATATGCCCATAAAAGAAACTGCCAAATAATCTGCTATTAGATTAACTAATACTAATACAAATACTAACAAATAATCTGCTTCTGCCCAAAACTCAATCACAAAGCCATGTGCACAACAGCCATCTCCAACAGGAGAACAAAGAAGGACCATTCACTGCATGCTGTGCACAGAACATCTGGTAAGAAATTCTGCATCACAAGATGTTAGGGAAGGTTGGGCAATATCACCAGAGACATGATTTCCAGTTCAAATACATAATGTGCTGTTTGCTGACCACTAACATCATAAAAATGCTAATGCTGATAAAAATTTCTTCTTCAAAAGGATTGAAGAAACACTACCATTCTTTTACGCACCTCTATTAAAAGTCACCTAAGAGAAGCAGAGTATACCTTTGCAAGGATGTCAAGCAACCAGTTCATCAGTAACTACATGGATATGACTTTTTCTCACCATTAAACTGCTCCCATCTATTTTAGGAACTGAAAGTTACAGGACCGCTTAGGTTTAGTCAAAATGAGCACATACAATAGAAGAAAGCCTTACTTGCATTTTGGTCCAGCTTTTTCACCAACTTTCAAGAACTTCTCATAATTGATCATTGCTTCTTCCCCAACCATTGGTGATGTCTGATGTTTGTCCAGTAGAAACCACAGATTCTTAAAAGGTATTTATATTTTGTTAAGAAGATATCTCTGGAGATGTCAATATACTTAAGATATAGTGTTTTAAGAAACTCATCAAAAATTTGGGCTTGATGCAAGGTTTTCTCAGTTAATCAGTACACATAGTCAGTTCAGCCAGAAAAGTGAGTATGTGCTACTTCCACCACCTTAAATGCTGTTAAACACATGCACACTCTCTCTCCCCCTCACTAGGCTTTCTAGGGTCACACCCCTTTTGTCTTTGCAGTGCAATAAAATCAAACATCTTTGGAGTGTCTCTCAGTGATACATAAACAGAACTTATTTCATCATCTGGGCTCACCAGGGAAATCATTGCAACATGCTGGAAAACCAGAAGCCATCAATTTAGTCCTCACATACATCATAACAAGGAAGCTTCACACTGGCATTACCAGCCCAAGGCTACGCAGCACTTCAGCTTAACCTAGTACTGTGTGCCCAAATACAAAGCACCTTACCACAAGATTCTGTGGACAGGCAAGAGATATCAAACTCTGACAGGAGATAACCTAAATCCATTCAGAAGCCATTACAAGACATACAGAAATTAATTTCCTACCTGAAGCTCTTCATTATCCAACAGTTCTCTACTTTTTCTTTGCAGAAAGACAGCTCTAGATTCTTCTCTTAATTTCTGAAGCAAGACTTCGTCTTCAGCTGGCAGCTGGAAACATTGTAGCATTTTAATTTTCTGCACAGTGGTACCACTCAAAAACTACACATACAGCAAGTAGTCTTAGGTAGTCTTGAGTCATACGCTCTGATTGAAGTTGTTTACGTGACAGAAAATAGCCAGTCTACCAGACTTTCTTCTGCTACAAGGGATACCACTTGCATACTGTCTCAAACCATTTCAATAATGAAGTATTTATTTAAAGCAGGACATCTTTAACATGAGAGACAGAGAAGTACCTCATACCTGATAACCCGTCAAGTAAGCACTTTCACATGCTAGATACGAGGGCTCACACATAAAAGATATTTACCGTTGTGTTTTACTCGGGAGAGAGCAGCACGTTCTATTTTGTGGTAGGCCTCACTCTCAAAAGTGTGAATGTCTACTAGACTTGTTTTGGCCAACAAATAAGATGAAAGAACACCTAGTGTGAAAATTATGCCAATATTTACATGCCAAACTGTACAGCACCACCAGAACTTGTCGAGTTGCACATGTATCCATCGACTGAAACACAGGTACTTCACAACTTAATTGGCAGAAATGTGAGATCCTAAGGAATATGCAACCATGAGATGTTTGACAACAGCTGAGTGGTCAAGTTGACAAGTGCCAGCAATATCAAAATGTCAACATGTGTTCCTATCCCAATCTGATTCATGTCACAACTAGGTTGCTGGACCAAGCATTTCTGCTGGATGATGCAAGCAACAGATTTATCTTTAGTCTGCAAAACCAATGACCCACCATTTTCATGAGGCAGCATCCCACTATATCTAAACAGAAAACAGAAAATATATATGTGTAACACCAGGATGTGAAAATTTAGTTAGAACATTAAGTGCCTCTGAAAGGGAAAGAGAACTTCCTATCTTTACCAACCAGCCTGATTAGCAAACCATTGATAAGATTCTTAGTAACTACTTAAAACTGCTGAAATTCACAATTGTAGAAAATAAAAAATTACATTAAGCAATCCACATCACTCAGATTTCAATTTACTTTAGCTTCTGAAGCTGCAGGGTCCCTATGAGTGACCACGACTTTCTTTATAACACAGAACAGCCTCTCGTTACAAGTTTATTGGGATACTTCACTTACCCTGTAGTAAAATCGCGGTATGTTTGCATATGATATACTGTCACTTTTTTTCCCGCCTTTCCATTCCATGTAATACTTTGTGAACAATTCCATTTCTTCATCTTTTAGCTCTTGTTCACTCTTTTTGGCTAATTGACACAGAAAAGAATGTTCACGTTGTACTCCAGAGTTCTAACGTAATGAGGGGCTTGAAAAATAGTGTTAATACTGAGGCTTAGCCAGTTGTGCTGTTTAGTAACAGAAGTATTAGGTGGAAATGAGTGGAGCACAGACCAATCACATAAATTACATAAGAATACGTCACATAAGTATTTTGAGTATGTACACAGCACCTCTTTCAATGACTGCACAAACCCGATTCATTGCAAGGTATGCAGTCGTAGCAGCTACATGGGGATGCCTGACAGAGCAGCAGCGCTCCTGCTTCAGCGGCAGCGCTGTTAGAGACGCTGCGAGGTGCGAGCCGCAGCCTCAGGCCGCCTCTCCGTGCCGGGTCGGGGATGCCGCTGCGCACCTGCGCCAGCTCCGGGTGCGCTCACCGCCAACGAACCGCTCCCAGCCAAGGCTGCCGCAGGGGCAGGTGCTGGGCAGCGCAGCCCTCACAGCTCCTCACCGCTCCCTCTCACTGACCCCTGAAAGATGAGTTTGTTTCTGAGGAGGGTGACTGCGGGAGCCGCCCGGCCCCTGCGGCAGCCCGCACACGGAAAACTACGGCAGCACCGGAGACGCCGACGCTCGCCCCGCCGGCCCTGCCCCCGCCGGAGGCTACGGGCACCCCGGGGCGCTTCCCCCGCCCGCTCCCGATCCCGGGGCACTCACGCGCGCGGCGCGCGGCCAGCCGGGCCCGCAACCTCCGCTCCCACTCCATAGCCCCGCATGCGCCCACCGCCGGCCGCCTTCCGGCGCATGCGCGCTGCCCTGCGCGACGCGCCTCCGCCCTTCGGAGCTTCCTGCCCGCACCCGGCATGGCGGAGCAAACACGCCCCTCCCCACGGGGCGCGCGGATCACGTGTCGCCCCGCCCAGTGAGACGCGATTGGCTCCACGCGCGGGCGCGGGGCCGCCACGCGCTTCCGGGCCAATGAGAAGCTGGCGTGCCCTGCCGCGGGGCACGCGCCTGCCGCGCAGGGCCGGTGCGCGCACGGTCAGGTGGGCATCTCCCGGAGGGATGAGGGATGGGGAGACAGGGGATGAGGGGGGAGCGGGAGCGACCTTCCCAAAGGCTGGGAGTTCTGCGGTACGGCCGGACCGGGCCCGCGGGGCACCGAATGAGGGACGTGGGGCCGTGCGGGGTCTCCCCGTGAGGCGGACCCGCCTGCGGACCTCCCGATATTTACGTGGGTAACCTGACATGTACCTGGGATTTCAGTGTAATCACCGCCCGCGGTGTTGCTCTGCCTCTTTGGCAGCAGCGTTACCCAGCATTTGGGATTGGGGAAACAAGTTATACGGAAATTTGTCACAGGTGAAAAATGTGAGGGAAGCAATGTAGGAACCCCGTCCTGGGACTGCCCGAAGGAGCGGGATTGGGATTCCTCACCTGAAATCGTCGAGTTACCTTGAGTTTTGTGTTTGCTAGCATGCAGATGTAAATATCACAGGAAACCACGGAGCAGGTCATGATGTCGTGGTGTTGTTTTTATTTTTAGGAAATCTCCTGACTTAACTCGGACAAAGGCAGGAAGAAAAACCCTGTGCTTTTTGCCTAGCTGCTTTAGCGTTGCCTTTCTGCGTACAACACAGACAGTACTCATCATTGCTGTAACCAACAAAGGGGAATCATAATATGCGAAAGATCTTCTCTAGGAAGAAAGATACCCTCATTTTGGATGATTGTTCTCACAGTCTAAGGGATTAATTCTTGTGAAAAAAGATTTTACCATTTTTTGTGTCCATAAGAGACAAAAGGGACTCAAAGAAAAAGCATTTTGAAACAGAAGCTTATACAGCTTGACAGTCCTTGGGCTTTTATTAATAAACAGCCCCATGCAAACTGTATTTTTAATTTTATAACTTCATCAGATACAGTGAGTAATAGATAATTTTGTCTTGTGATGGCACTCTTTTCTCAAACTAGTCAGCAGGGTTTTCAGGCTTTGCTGTGGAAATGTCACAGGTTCTGGCCTGTTTCAGGATGCCGACAACTGTTTGCTGCCTCTTTCAGCATCCCTAGTAGGAAAAAAATTAACTATTTCAGTTTTATGACATCTTCCAGCACTGCATTACCAGTGGACCCCAAAGAAACTGATGTCTTACCTACCAAGAAAAGATCTGAAATTGATTGTGAAGAAGGAAAAGGATGGGATGAGAAGACTAAAGAAATACCTGAAGGGAAATTCCACTTTTCTTCCTCTG
The DNA here is from genome assembly GCA_013397815.1 of Aleadryas rufinucha. Taxonomy (NCBI): domain Eukaryota; kingdom Metazoa; phylum Chordata; class Aves; order Passeriformes; genus Aleadryas; species Aleadryas rufinucha. Next base: position 32,597 of record VZTH01015884.1, read on the forward strand.
TTGGAGCTGCAAAGAAGTGGTCAATGAGTCATGTTCAGTTAAGGCATAAGTTCAACAATGTACAACCTCCAGAAAAACCTTTGCAGGCTGAGGAATGGAAAAAACTTAGGGAAGATTTCCAATCACCTGAAATATTTGAAGAGGTGATGCTGAACAGTATGATCAGGTGCAACAGCCCCACTGATGTGGCCAAGTCCTTGCTGACACACCTGGCAAAGCGTAATGGTGACATTGCATATAATGTGTTGGTCAAATACCTGACGCTCTGTGTCCAGCAGGGACAGGTTTCAGAAATCTGTGATGTGTATGATATAATGAAAGTCAGATTTAAGATTTTAGAAAGTGGGGCTTACAACCTTCTGATCAAGGGGTTGAGCAACTCAAATCAATGGAGAATGGCCTTGACTCTTTTGGAAGAAGTAAAAAAGATTATGGTTCCCTCACGGACATGCTATGAATCTTGTATCAAAGCAGCCAGCCGTCACCAAGAAATGAAACTCGCTTTTGAACTGTACGATGAAATGTTGGCTAAAGATGTGGTCCCAACCTTGGATGTCCTGCAATCATTTTTTGACTTCAGCAGGGGTATGAAAGATGCTGAGTTACAAAAAGAGCTCTTTGGTATCCTCTTATATTTGAGAGAGAACCAGATATACCCTCACAAAACATTTATGCGGAGTATAAAGCTATGGTTTGAAAGGTAAATAATGTTTCAATAGCAAGGTGCAGTTCATGAGGAGGAGAGATTCAGATTATCCCACAGATCAGCTCTGAGACCCCTCAACATCTCATTTTGATTTTTGCTTCTCCACAAGAGACATGTTGTCATGAAAAATTGCATTTTATTTTTGCTCCCAAATTATTGTGAAAATTTAAAATTTTTACTGACTTCACCTTTTCGTTTGCCTGTTAAATATTACTCCTTGGTACAAAAATTAGGAAATCGTGGTGGGTCATGGCAATTCAAAATAGCTGATTTAATCTCTTTCTGGGGTGGTACAGGAATATTGACAGGTGTATGAGGGCTTTTCCTATAACTTCTTGGAGTGTAGAAGTAGTAAGCTAGTTGCAAGTTAGATAGTTTATTTCTTTAAAGGAAAGAGGCAGCAAATTTCACTAGGTAAAGTGAAGATTAAATGTATTGACTTTGTTCATCTCTGTCGTGCTTGGCCCTTGAGGCAGGAACAAAAGAGAGACTTCCTGTGCTTGCTTCTCTTTAAATATGCGGTTGCAGAGGCATTCCTAACCCTCTCATTGGGTTAGCACTTATCCATCAACTAAGTTTCAACCTACCACAGTATCCTAGTATTCTGTACAATCTCAATAGGAGGCTCTTTGTTTTAGCACAGTATTTAGCAGCTCACACGGTTTGTTGTCATGAGTAGTGTTTCTCAGGCTCTGCAAATTACAGCTAGTTACACTGCACACGTGCAATGGGGTTCATCTGAGCCCGTTCCATATTTGTTGTGAGGTTGTATGCAAGCCTATCTGTGATTTTTTTTTTTCCCTAACTGTTGGCTTTGATTTATGTGAGCTACAGAGCCATTCTACAAGTTAGTCTTCCTGAGTGGAAAATGTGGCGGGGGGAATGCACTACCGTTATTGGAATGGTTTATGAATGTGTGGGGCAGTAACTTAAAAATTGTCAGTTGTACCCTGATTGTATGATTCTTAAAATTTGGGGACAACATAAACTGCTGAGGTTGATGGCCTTAGTTCTTTGCATGTTGTTAAATGCTGGTTCTTTATATAGTATTTCCAGGTGTTACTAAATTAATATGGATCTTTGTATAATTCCTATGCAGGGTAGATGATTGTTTGTTTTTTTATTTCTAAATGTTGACCAAAATATAATTATTCTGACATGTAATTCAGATATTGTTAAATAAGAATCTAATGTTGTTATTTATTTTTCCCCCTGTACATATTAGTATACCAGGAGGGAACTGGAGAGGACACCTGACCAACATTAAACACAGGTAAATGCAACATTTTATTTATAAGTGAGGTGTTGTCTTGATTATTCTATCTTGAACTCTTCTTTCAAGAACAAACAAAAAAAATAGCTTTCCTTATATGCAACAATATTTTAATCCTTGAGGGTATGAGCCTTTGTTGTGACATATGATTTCACAAGCTTCAGTTTCCAACTCATTCTTGTACATTAAACAAGATCCAACATGCACATTTGGAAGAGTTATGCTAAGCAGAGCCAGGATGGAAAAACACAGCAAAATATAAGAGCTTTTAAATAAAAAAGTTTTACAGTGTGACTTATTTGTCTACTGTTTAGGATTTAAAGACTATTTTTTGTTGGCTTTATAATACTATTGTTTAACATGATATATAGCAGAGCAGCTTTGGTGTGTAAAGTGTTGTCTTCTTGAAAACTGGTACTATTTGTACATTGCAGTTAATTTGTACAGATGGAAGGTTTCTCCTTTCCTATCTGATTATCAGTGAAGACAAAATGGATCTTAGGTTTTCACAGGCATAGCTTGGGTGTGTGTTTCTACTACAGTGCAGTTTTCTTAATATCTGTGAAATGCTATTTTGAATGTTATTCTATTTGAAACCTTTTTCTATGCTTTTGTAGCAATTTGGGAGCTATAAATGTATTAATTATGAGAATGCCTCCAATGGATTATGGGGTTTTTAGGTGGTTTATGAAAATACTCTATGTTGCATACTCTGAAGTAAAAGGTTGTGTAGACCTCGCAGCTTTTGAAGCCCTTGAAACAACAGCATAACTCACTCTTTTAAGAATTGTTTACTATAAAATAGATTATTACTGTGTATGAATGTGTGTGGTACTGTACTCTGTTATAATAATAAATCATATTTTAGACAACCTTTTCCAGCCTTTAAGAGTTTCAAAATTCTAAAGTCAATTGTCTTGACTAAGAGCTAAGTCTGTTTTCTACCTTACTGTCTGTAAACAGTTAAATACTTCAAGAGCTAAACTGACTTAGATCACCTCACATTTTATGGATTAAGAATCTGTGAAGAAAGTGGTGACAAGTAGTTACATAGTAGTTATGTTGTTAGAACTGTAAGAACACTGCATTTTGAACTAAACAAGTTCGAAGTAGCCTGCTTGGATAAGTATTTGAATAAAATTAAAATGGTTTCAAGAAAATAAAAAGAATATAAGAGCTTTGTTTTGTTTAAATAAAATGGATGCTGACAGATAAAATGAAAGAGTTCATTGGTTTTGTTGGTGTTTTTATGTGGGTTTGGTTTTTCTTTTTGGTCCTAATCATAAGGGACAAAGCCCTTAATGTATTTCTGAAACTCATCTTTGCAGTCAGCATAACTGATGTCTTAAAACATGAGTTTTGAGCTAAAAAATCCATGGTTAAAAACTGTTTTTTCCTAAACTGACTTTGACAAGTTAATAGGCTTATTCAGAGATTATTCTGATTTTGTATAAATACTGGCAGTTACATCTGAGATGCTCATATGCAGGATATTTTCTTCTTCCTCTAGCACTGAGCTCCTAGTTTCTTTGAACGGTACTAACCAGAAGCTTGAACCCCCTACAAACAAACCTTGAAATTTGTTGATCATTTTTCTTTTGAGAGTTATAAAACTTTTCATTTGTGGCCTTTTCCCAGTGCTGATAAGGTTTTGCAGCACTAGGTTGGTGAGATACACAGTTGTGCCTCTTGGCTGGCATGGATCTGAGTGTTCTCTGTAGTGTAACCTCACTCATGCTGTTCTGAAAAATTTTTCAGGATCTGCTGTGACATGCCAGCACTCTTCTTAAGAAAACTAGAGTTTGAGGGCTGTTTTTTCACATCCCCTATTGTTCTATTCTGTAATCTTTTCTTTTATGGTGGATTTTCAATCTCTTTGATATTCTAGTATTAAAAAAACATGCATGGACTAATCAGTGGAGAGTTCTTGCACGAGTCAAAGACACAAAAATGTATGATTTGGGATTTACAGACTATAGTTGCTACCATTGCTGCTGGCCATACAACAGGGAAACAAAGAATACTGAGAAGTGGATGATGTAAATGATAAGGAAACCGTGCCAGTGCTGCCTGCAGTCGCACAGTCCCTGACACAGCTGTGCCTCATGGAAGTGTTCGTGGCTCTGGGAAATGAGCACCAATTGGTGGCATTTGTTGTAGCTGCAGAGCTTTTTCATCTGCAGCAGTCTGCATTTCTAGATCCGTGTGAGACTCAGCCTGTGCTACAGAGCAGGAATGGAAATTTTTTAGCAATAAACAAGATTAGTTGTCAGGAGATAGCAATGTAAAGCTGGTTTCTGTTTGGGTGCAGTCAGCCAGATATTAGAAAGTCCCTGATGTTGTTGGGCATCATACAGATGTGCCAGTGTGACTTAATATTCCTGAGGGCTTTCAAAGCAAGGAGTATTTCTGTCTTAGTCACATTCTACTCTGTCTGTTCACTCTGACCACCTTGGAGAGATCTGAGCAAACAGCCTAGAATTAAGGGGAAGTCTGGTAGTGAAAGACAAGTGGCACAAATAAGTCAGTATTGCTCACTATTTGCATTTCCAACCATACAACAGTTTTATGTTACCTTTTCTTGCTTTTTTTTTTTTTCCCCTTACTCTTTTGGGCAGGGTTATTCCTATACCTGTGGCAGGTTTGGTTATTCTAAACCTTGATAAACCAGACACTATATAGCTTAGCTTTTTTTGTTAGGAGCAGTCATTGGTACAACAGTGGAGCATTTCACTGGTGCATTTTCTTGTTGTTTTCTCGTTTGGAATGGATTTATAGCTAGACCAAGGCTCTGTGGTGTGCCTGCTAGCTTCAGCTAACAGCTGTTTCGTATGTTCTGTTCAGGCCAGTGCAACAGCATCACCTTCCCACATTGAGATCAGGGCTCTCTGTATCCATAATGACTTTCCTGTCTAGTAGGGAAACTTTCAGATGTTTGAGATGTGGGAATCTGTGGTAATGCTGAGGATTGAACTCCTATCTCTCAAGGCTTAAATAAATTCTGGTGAATTAAATATTCTGTTTTCCCCCATGCTCTCCTGCAGAGTTTTACTGCTAAGTCTTCAGATGTCACTAGAATGAAATTTTTGATGCTGATCCCACTAAATCACATAAAAATAATTCTAGTGACTTTAGTTGGTTTTGGATGCATCACAGAAAGAGTATAACTGATTTTCTGATGATAGTACTGTGTTGGGGTTCTTGTAAAGAACTGTGCTCGTATACAGACACTTGATAAGTTAGTAATATTTAAGGAATTTCTTATTTAAAAGCCTTTTTCCTTTTTTTCCTGTTTCACTGTTATTGCAGTGGACAATGCCCAGTTTGCAACCATCAGCTGGAGGATAGTAACCTTACCGAAGAGGAGTACAGTAATCTCAGCGAGAGAATAATCAGGGACGTGATACATGGAACTGACACTTTTAGAAAGACAACTCCACAGGTAGGTCTTGCACACTACCAGGTTCATTGGCTGGAAGGGTAATAGACAAGTAATGTTCAGACACTTCGAAAACACAACTCTTTTTTCTTTGTTTTAAACATTGATGGGCCATTAGATGTGCCATGGAGTATCCTATGTGTCTTTTTCAGTTGTGTTTATAATTTGGGTCTAAATCTCAACATCTTTCATATTTTATTTCTTCTTATATTTTCAGCCAGCTGTTAATGGATGCTGAAATAATTAAAATGTGGGGGGGTTTTACATTAAAAAATTAAAATATTGTAATACTCCAAAAGCTAAATTTTAAATATGGAATAAAACCCAGTAAATAGAACAAAATAAGACATCTAGTATTTTGAGCTTGCAAAAAAGTAAAAGAACCCATTACAGTTTAGTTCTGTCACCTTTCACAACCCACCAACCAATCAACTACTCCTCAGTTTTAAAGATACACTTTCATATTTATAATTACAGTATACATTAGGAGTATCAAGCTTTTCAAAGGTCATGGTAAACTTAGGAGAGGGCATGATTTCCAGGCACTATAGTATATTGCAGTTCTATGACCTGAGTAAAGTTTTTGACGTTGCTTCCCACAGCATTCTCCTGGGGAATCTGGTAGCCCATGGCTGGACAGGTATGCTCTCCACTGGGTGAAAACCTGGCTGGATGGCCGGGCCCAGAGAGTGCTGGTGAATGGAGCTGCACCCAGTTGGCAGCCAGTGACCAGTGGGGTTCCTCAGGGCTCAGTGTTGGGCCAGTCCTGTTTAATACCTGTGCTGATGATGTGGGTGAAGGGGATCAAGTGCACCCTCAGCAAGTTCACAAACAACACCAAGTTAGGTGAGAGTGTTTATGAGCTGGAAGGTATGAAGGCTCTACAGATGGATCTGGATAGACTGGATCAGTGGGTCAAGGCCAACTCTATGAGGTTCAACAAGGCAAAATGTCAGATCCTGGACTTCTGTCACAACAACCCCAGGCAGTGCTGCAGGCTGGGGACAGAGTAGCTAGAAAGCTGCCCAGCAGAAAAGGATGTGGGGGTGCCACTTGACAGCAGCTAGACCTGATCCAGGGTGTGTCCAGATGGCCAAGAAGGCCGATGGCATCCTGGCCTGTATCAGAAATAGTGTGGCCAGCAGGACCAGGACAGTGATTGTCTCCCTGTGCTCAGCACTGGTGAGGCCATATCTCTAATCCTGCATCCAGTTCTGGGTCCCTCACTGTAAGGAGGACATTGAGATGCTGAAGCATGTCCAGAGAAGGACAGCAGAGCTGATGAACGGTCCAGAGAGTAAGTCATATGAGGAGTGGCTGAGGGAGCTGGGATTGTTCAGCCTGGAGAAAAGGAGACTTAGGGGAGCCCTTATTGGTCTCTACAAGTACCTGAAAGGAGGCTGCAGCCAGGTGGAGGTCAGTCTCTTCTCCCAGGCAACTGGCAACAAGGCAAGAGGACATAACATCAAGCTGTGCCAGGGGAGGTTGAAGTTGGACATGAGGAAGAATTTCGTGACTGAAAGGGTGGTAAAACATGTAATGGGTTGCCCAGGGAGGCGGTAGAGTCACCGTCCCTGGAGGTGTTCAGGCAACAATTGGATGGGGCACTTAGTGCTATGGCCTAGTTGACAAGAAGGTGATCAGTCACGGGTTGGACTCAATGATTTTGGAGCTTTTTCCAACCTCAAGGATTCTATGATTCTATTTCTGACACATTTTCTGTGGAGATAACAGATTTGGTGGTAGCAATATGGAACAAAGCTGAGCCCCACTAGATGGAGCCCACATCACATCGTGGGGCAAGTTTGCTTTATCTTTGAGTATTGACTGGGGGTTTGCTGCAGCTGGTACCTCAGTTCTTCACCAGCTTTGAAAATATGGAAGAGGACACCAGGTTTAATTCTTCAGGCTTTCTGCAGGCACAGACGTTAAACATGTTTATCAGTTACAGAAACTTGAAACAGTTAGTCTTGGGGTGTTTGTAATACATGCAGACATCTGTGATATTACATCATGTAATATTATGCAGACATCTAATTTCCACACAGATTTTATTTTCAGTTCAGGACTTTTGACCTGATCTAGCTGTGAATTGTACAGGAGAATAAAATTATGTATTTTAAGTAATTTTAAGCATTTAATAGGTAGTGATGTTCTGTAATATAAAATAAAAGGCTGTGTTTTATCAAACGCTGTATGGCTTGAAAATTTCAAATGTGTCAAGTAGACAGGGCTAGATTGGCAGTACCAGTTGAAGGCAGGGGGGTTTAGGAAGGGAGTTCTGTTTAACAGGACCTTCGCACACAATCTGAACAGTAGTAGAAATTATGTTCCCCCTGTGTGAGAGCCTGATTGATTAAATGAATACAATCTAATGAAACAAAGACTCAATGCACTATATTAAATTTTGATCTTGGTAGATTCTGTTAGTCTGTGTGATAGCTGAAATTCCATCATTTATCACTCTGGGGCCACCTACTTGCTAGTTTCGAACTGATCTTGTTCCAGTTCTGTATCAGCAGGCAATCCCTGAATGGAGATTAACTTGGTGAGTTTACTGTTGTTTGTATAGCTTAAAGCCTGCTTCCTCAGTGAATTTTGAGCATGGATTTGAGGGTAGTGGCAAAACAGTGTCATGATGTATCAGATGTTTCCAGAAATAAATTTGGGACTTTTTAGTTGCCTTTGTGCTGTGAAAGCAGACATATGGTGATGAAAATATGCTGCCCATTTTGGGTATGTCAGACTGTGTGACTTTTCTGCAGCCGGGGGCTTCCAGAGGGGAACTAGCTGACGAAGTTGAAATAAGGATGTAAGCAAATATATCTGAGAAGGTAGGGGGGGATTTCATTTTCCAGTCAGTCACTTTTTTTGTAGTAGCCATAATTCAAATAGGAAACTTCAGCTTTGTATTCCTTCTTTTCTCCTAACTAGTTTTCTTTAGTGCAGCTAGTTTTCTTCAGTGCATCTGTATTTCTTGCAATGAAATGATTAATCAGGGAAACAGTTCAAGTTGTTTTGAACTCTAAATATTTTTTTTCCAACAATGTTTCAAATTGAATATGCAATGCATTTGGAATCTTTTTTTCTTCACTGAGGAGTAGACTTCTGTCTTACTTTTGCAAAGCATCGTTGCTTTATTTTATTTCCATCACTTAAGAATAAATGCGACCAGAGTAGAAAATTAGGAGCAAAGACTTGATTTGTTGAGGATTCCTCAAAAGTAGTCTCTTGTGTTGTGATTTAAAAAAAAAATCTTTTTTGTAATCAGTTTTAGGAAAGAAAATCAAACAACGTAGGTTTGTACATCAGAATGGTAGTGAACACTGTTTACAAATATGTTGAAAAGATGGCTTGCATGAACTATGATTATCTATGATAAGGAAATGTTACACATTAAAAATAGGCATCAATTCAGATCCTTATGCATAGCTTCTGGAAGGTCTATTAGGATGTCATAAGGTGATCACATACAGTGAGCTGTTGCCTTGCAGGCTGCCATAGAAAGAAAACAGTTATAATAAGACTGTCACCTTTCGTACCAAATTTCTACATGATACTTTCAGTCAGATGCTTGTTTACTCTGGCTTCATTTACTTGGGAGCTATGCCATTGAGCCTGAGAGGATATAATTGGTATGCTGAGAGGCAGAATCAGCTTTTGCTGTGATGACTTTCATGTCGCAGCTGCTCCTGGGTGTTTACGCAAATGCTGTAATTTCATTCCCTTTGTGGCTCCTACATAGCTCTGATAAGCCTGAAAGGACTCTTGTGCAGTGGGAAGGAAGCTCATGGGAGACGTGTATGTGCTGTGGAAGAAAGCAGGAAGAGATGGGTTTGTGGGCATGTGAACTCCCACACTAGATCTGGACTAAGCAGGGTTTTTACATATTCTAGAACATAAGGGGAGGACAAAGAGGAAGTAGCCCATACTGGCTGGAGTTCTTTTTGAATGAGGTCGTACTTTTTCCAAGGAACCTTGAAGACAGAGTTCTAACTCTCACCTTTTAGATTAATACTTTTTTTTTTTCTGTATGTCTTTGGTTCTCCTTCCAACTTCACGATTTGCCCCAAAGGCCTAAGTGACCCAAAGGGGGCTTTGGGTACATGTCAGTCCTGTTCTGAATGAGTAATTAATTACTTCCAAAGCCTCTATGTACTCCAGTGTTTAAGAAGCCTCTGTCTGAGACAATCTGCTCTAACCCCATCTGGTGGTGCCTTCACTCCTAATTTCCACTGTGATCTTCTCATTCTTCTACCTGCTTTGTTGACTCTCAACGTGTGGTCAAAGTCAGCTAAATTGCCTGCACTTTAGCTGTTTGCAAGATGAGCTACTCTTACTTGGCCTGAGATGCCTGGGTAATCATGGCTGTCCGTCTTGTACATGGATGTCATGGCTTCTTTGCTTGAGCTCAGGAAGGCTAGTTAATTCAGTTAGGCTGCTGTGTATCCTTAGAAGATCAGGGGCTACAAGGGGAAAAGCGCTTCCAAGCAAATGGCTGATACTGTGTGCACAGTATGTGCCACAGCCCAGGATATGTGTGCCATTTACCTCCTCCACATTATTCCCTTGTGTGTTAGCTGAGTCCTGTGCCAGCAGTGCCCTCTGGGACAGAGGCTGTGAATGGGCAGCACCACACACATCGCAGCCAGGGTGCCTGCAAGCACCTTCCTGTTCGTGACTGTGCCTGTGAAGGCAACAGCTACAGGAGTTCCTGACTCTGGGATTATTTGTAAACTCAGAGATGCGTGTAACAGAGGCCAAACAAACAGTGTGCAATCCAGAGTACACAGAGATACCATACACAACACTGAGAAAAGCCTTCCTGTTTAAAAGGGTTTGAAGGGGATTTCCAGGCTTTGAAACTGTAGGGGAAGTATTCAAACCCTTCGGGCATAGCAACTAGATTTAAGAGTGCTCCACCGAGGTGCCTTAAAAAAAAAAACTGGCTGGATTTCAGTTGGACAGCTGAATTTTATTTCTCACACTTAATGTTCATTCCTGTGTTTTTCTTCTGATACCAGGAAACATTGCTGAAAACAAAGCAACCCCCAGAACATTGTATTTTATGAAACTGTTAAAAATGGAATGTTTTCACTTCTCTGAAAGCTACTCTTAGGATACTAGAATACACCCTGTGTGATAATAGGGGTAGTTACATTATAATTAAGTGCAGTATAATATTCTGTTAATTAGAATTTGCTCTTTCCTTGCACTTGAGGATATTGTCATTTAACAAGAGGGGAAGCACTGCCTCTGTTGTACAAAGCTTAAACTATTGTGACTTCTTCTGGAAAAAACATGTTGAATATTGTAGTTTTGCATTTTTTAATTTAACTAGTGTCTCTCCACCATTCCTGAAGTGAGCAAAAACTTTATTGTTTAAAGGAAGTGACAAACAGCCTTTTCTGCAGTGATTTCAGTATAGAATAGGTTTTACTATAGTTTTTTTAATTCTTAACACTTAGAACTGTTATTAAAATTATTTCAAAATACTCATGTGGATTACTCTCATTGTTCTTACCAAAGGACATGCTTGTTTAGCTATATTTTCTTCATTTTGAAATATTTATTTATGTTATTATCTTTAACATAGTGTCTGTAAATAATAGTAATGAATTCCTTCCCTCATTTTTGTTGTGGTTTTGAAGTTTGTAATCTGCGTGTGCACTAGCATGGGAAGAAAATTATATTTCTGTTCTATAAATCTGTAGAAGTATTTACAGAAGCTGAAATAGTACTGTCTTACCAAAAAGTTTTCATATTTATTACTACTGCTATTTCAAATACTTTTTGCTGTGTAAACCAGACTTTTGAAGTCTGAGGGTACACTTATTTAAAAAAAAAAACTTTAAATGAATTATTTAAGGTAGCAAAACTAATCTTTTTTTCTTGCTTGCTTTTCCAAACAATAATTCCTATAGTTCTATTTTTTTTAAACCAACCTCTCTTGCTTTGCTGTAATATTCCATGCTGAGAGTTACATGTCATAAAATGTTGTTGTTTCATAATTTAGTCAGTAAGCATAGTCAGGGCAACCTATGGGAAAAGGTGATCCCAGTAGTCTCACCTGTTACCAGTCTCATTCTGTATCCTGGCTGCATTTTCATGCCAGGACAATCCTCTGTGTTGTAACCTCAACAAGGGGACTGGTGCAGACTAAAAACTGTTGTATGAGCTCAGTTCATCCACTTGAGTCTTTCTCCACGTGCTAACAACAGGTGTGCATATGTAGGTGAGGGAACAAAGCCAGGAATGAATGGCTGAGGAAAGGGAGAAGGTAGAAACACCCTTTTCTGGGGCAGCACCAGTACATAACAGTACAAAATGATGGTGAAATAGTGCGTGAGCCATCCAGCTGGTGTGGAATACAGAAAAAATGCAACTCTTTGTGCTTTTGCCAAGATACGAATGGACTTGAGCCACCCACACCCTAGTGATTAAACAATAAATTATTTTAAAACTCTTGAATTCTTTACATCACTATAAATTCCATCATGGGTTTGGTTATAGCTGGCTTTTTCTTTCAAATTGATTTAGTCAGTGTGTATCCATTTGTGAAGAAAATATTTTTTTAATAGAAGGTTCACTGAATCATTTTTAAAGGTTGCATAGTTGGCATTCCCCCGTTTTCCCAGTAAGGCAATGAATGAAATCAGGTGGGTTTTTTAAAATTCCCTTTTCTTTTGTTCATGGTGTGAAACGGGATATCACTGGAACCGCTGTGCTGTGCTGTGCTGTGCTGTGCTGTGCTGTGCTGTGCTGTGCTGTGCTGTGCTGTGCTGTGTGTGGGGGGAAGTCCTGCAGTGCGGTAACAGCCCTGCTGTATTGCAGTACTTCTGTGCAGAACCTGAGCCTTTAGAGGGTCATGTCAATAAACAACACAAAATGTAGTTTTAGTTTAGTTCCTTCAGTTTGAGTCATGTTTTCGAGGCTGGGAAAATGGACTTTTCCTTAAAAACTTTGTGAGATGAACCCAGTCAGAACAAGTTAGAAATCGGTGTAAGGTTTGCTGTGTGTGTTTGTTTTGGTGCTCTCACCTGGAGAGAGAGAGAGAGAGAGAGAGAGAGAGAGAGAGAGAGAGAGAAGGGGAGGGAGAAGGAGAGAGATGTGTTTGCTACTTGTTGGCTTATTGAAGGAATTCATCAGAAGTGCCCTTTGACTTGCTGAGCAGGATGTTTCCATGTAAAGCTCCTGCAGCATATGCAGGGGTGTGTGTGGATCACATGTTGCAGTCTCCATTTGGAAGAGTAAGCCTCTGTGAATAGCTTCCCTTTTTTTGCCTAAACCAGCCTGACTCTTGGGGATGGTCTTGTGCAGGGCCAAGAGTTGGACTCAATGATCCTTGTGGGTCCCTTCCATCTCAGCATATTCTGTGATTCTGTAACCTTCACATCATCCTTGTACTGCATTGATGGCCATCATGTCTGGGTTCTCTTGATTAGTTACACCCTAACTGCAGCTGTGCTCTACTTCATTTACTCCTTAGAAAGAAGGCCTTTAATTTCTTCTAACAGTTAGCTAATGGGGGAGGTATCTTTAGGGAACTGTGGATGAATCATCTGTTTACCACTGTGGCTGAAGTAAGATCTGCATAAAATTGAGACAAATCCCAGTCTTTAAAAGATCATCCTCCTTTGAGTTGTCTACTTTCTCTCTTTGTAGTGGATTGGTCTTGGTTGGACATCAGGTGGCCACCAAGCTGCTCTATCACTCCTCTCAACAGGACAAGGCCAGTAGGGGGAGAAAATGAGATGGAAAAACCCTTGTGAATCAGGATAGAGTCAGTTTATTAAAGGAAAAGCAAAGGCTGCATGCAGAAGCAAAGAAAAATAAAATATTTATTCTCTACTTCCCATTGGCAGGTGATGTCCAGCCACTCCCTGGGAAGTAGAGCATCACTGTGCATAGCAGTTGCTCCAGAAAACAAAGGTCATGATAACAAATGCCCTCCCCTTGCCCCCTTCTTTCTCTTAGATGTTGTTTTGAGGAGGTGTCATATGGATGGGATATCCCTTTGGTCAAATTGAGTCAGCTGTCTTGGTTATGTCCCCTCCCAAGATTTTGCCCACCACCAGCCTACTGGTGAGGGGGAATGTTGTAGGAGCACTGCTCAGCAGTAGCCAAAACACTGGTGTGTTATCAACATCGTTCTAGCTACCAATGCATCACACAGCACCATGAGGGCTGCTGTGGGGAACATTAACTCCAGCTCAGCCAGACCCAGTACACTCCTACAGTGTAAGTCTTTGGGTGTTTGTAGTATTTTTAGATGAGGTAGCCTGCTGCTTCTTTCCAGGGTTTGCCCTTTTTCTTCCCTGTGTCCAGACAGGATGAGAAATATGGCAGCTCAAAAACTCTCTCATGGGAGGAGACCTTCTCTGCTATTCTTAATGTATTTTTTTTTCTGGAAAAGGAAAGAACACACTTTCATGTGTTGCTGGGGAAATGTGGGTGGTAAGGAGAAAATGAACTGTCCCTTGGGATTTTTAGTCTGTCTGAGGCTTTTTATTGGAGTCTTCTGTGTTTGGTGACATGAATTAAAGTTGGCCATTTGTCTTCTGCACTTTGCTATTAACTCCTCATCTCCCTGCATGGATAAGTCTCCTTGCCACCAGCAAACCTTCTCTCCCTGTTTTGCACAGTTTACTTATAAAGATGCAAAACAATTGAGCTGATCTGGGAGGCTGGCAGGGCATACTGTCTGTCAGGCATCTGTTGAGAATGTTAGGAGACATGAACAGGAGGAGATGGTGGGGAAGGGTGCAGTGGCCAAAGGAATGACACTGAAAAAGCTGCAGCATCTCCCCAGCTCCAGAAGTAAATCCCAGAGAGCCAGGAGATGGCTTTCTGAGGAGTGCTGAGCCTGTCCTGGTGCCTCTCAGCAGGACCCTTCTGGCAGCCCTGCACCATCTGCCCTTCTGGGAGAGGAGAGGGATCCAAGCAAAAAGTGGGCAGAGTGCAGACCCCTGAACCCCTCTGCTGCTTCCCCAAGTCATGCTGTAGTATTCTCTGAACAAAACAGTGTACTCTGCCCAGCAGGGAAAACCACTTTTTCAGGAACTGCTCTATAACTATTGTTACTTGAAATAAAATACCACTTGAAAAATTCTCTACAAAGTGCTTGTTTTGTATTGAACTGAGCCTGTAAAGACAAGATTACTTGTACAGCTTCCGTCTTAAAAATGTCTGTTTGACTGTAACTATGTTACTTCAAATAATATTGCCATTTATTGGCATTGAGAAAATAATGCTCTCTTGGAGTATTTACCACATGTTTCACCTGCTTCCACTTTCTTTTGTCTTTTCTATTTTCACTCATCTTTGTGTCAGAGCTTTTCTATCTTACCTTCATTTGGGCTGCATGTGTTTTGCTTCTTTTCATCTCTCTCACATTTCAGACAGCCATCCGGTATTGCAGTGATGACTTGTGAGATTTTGAACGGTGGGGAGGTCTCTGGATCGTGTAAGCCCAGAGGTCAGGAATCCATGTTGTTTGGTTTTGCACTTGTTTCTACCTGCCATCCCTGCCACTGCCTTTCCTAGTGACTTCCTTCTGTGTCTTGGTGTCCCTGTCAGATGACAGTGAGAATTTTTATTCAGGTATAGAAAATACATTGAGATTAGGACAGGGGGGTGGGAAAATACTTCACAAGTTCCAGCAATTTATTTTTGTTTTAGATGATAATTTTCTTGGCCAGCTTTTTATACTTTCTCAATAGTAACATTTATTTAAGCAATGGAGGAATGAAAGGTGATTGATTCCTAGAGTGCTAGGCTGAGCCCTGCATTGTCTGTATTCTTATCACTGTGCTTTTGACTGGTACACCTCTGTTCACCTGGAAATTATTCCTGAAATTTTAACAGCTGAGTGAGGCATCGTCTTGCTTGGTTTGTAACTCTTAATACAAGTAACCCTTTTCCTAGTATAATTTGTCATAAGCATTCTGACTAAATTTGAAGTTGGTGGTGATTTGTTACTGCCTGACAGCATTATATTTTCTGGAAAAATGAATTCTTTCTTTCATTTTTTTCTCCAAGGAAGAATTGTATATGCTGTATATGGTTTTGGGTGCTGAGGCAGTGTTTTTTATGCAGACATATGTTGCCATATTGCTGCATGGAAGAAGGCAAGATTAGAAGAGTACTTCTTGAATCCTTTGCAGAAGGCATGAAATATTAATTGTTTTGAGTTCCTGTGAAAGTTAATTTATAGCCTGAACTGTGAAAGCTCTGTCAGTGATAAATAAATCTTATTTGTTTCTAGAAAGGTAATTTATGCAACTAGGTCACTGCCCATCAGGATAGGGCAGAGTTCTTGTGCTTATTAAAAACAGTCAGAAGCAAACAATAGAAATCTTATGCAAGTGTCTGCAAAAAAACTACTAAATCTTTCCTCAAAAATCAAGGGAGAAATTCCTGAAGATTTTATTATAGCTTTGTAGTCTGTTCTTCTCTTATGGACTCTCAAACCTAAAGTAGTTGTGATTTCCTTCTGATGGAAAAACTAGATGGATGCTGCTGTTCTGCTCAATCAGTGCGTTACATTTCTGACCTAGTAAGAAAGTTCATTGTTTTAGCCTTAAAGCCACGTGTTTCTCACAAATGGAGTACTGTCTTTCTAAATTAATGTTTATTTAAATACTGAATGGCATTCAGAGATTTTGTAATTCTTCCAGAGAACCTAAATATGATGATTGTTTTATATTTGGATATGTTAAGATCTAGTAGTAGTGAAACTGTCTACTGGTTTGTAAAGTTGCTTTGTTTAGCAGCTGCTGCGTGACAATGACTATAGCATGTATCTTTATAGAAGTGTACAGTTCAGACTGTAATTCTGAAAATCTGGATGACTGTAAAATTTTGGTTTTCAGTTGTAATGTAAGTTTTGGTTGTAATGGTTTTATCAGATGTATCCAACATGGGACTTATGGCTTAAAAGATGGGGTGGGTTTTTTTGGTGTGGTTGTTTTAGGAAATAAGCAAGTAATGATGTGAAGTGTAGCCAACAAAAGAAAAGTGAGACATTTGGGCTTTGTTTCCTTTTTTAATAAAAATGGAATGGAATTTCTTTCTGTTAAACTCAATGTATTATTCCCCTGTGTTTGTTTATTTATTTATTTATTTATTTATTTATTTATTTCAGGAATTTGAGGCCTTTCAAACATTTGTGGAAAATCGACTTCCGTTTGATATTGTTATTGATGGGCTCAATGTTTCCCACATAAAAACCAGAAAGATGCAGTGTGAAAATGTAAGTGCTGGTTAAATATTCATGAAGTGTTTTGTGTATACGGATTGTAAAACAGTGAGTGCCTCATTATTAGTTATCCTCTAGAGAAAATGAGCAAATACTTCGCAGCATGTTACAATGAAGTTCAAAGAGGTATCTAGGTTTCACAAATTAAAAATTATTAGTGGGAAGATGGTTCTTCTTATATATTTGCCTGTATTAGCTGTAAAATGTCATACATGTCCTCATGTATTCAATGTTTATAGTAACAGCTAAGGTATCAATAATAACATTATTACACAAACACTGTGATTGTGTAAGTTTTCATAGTAATAGGGATTTGGGGGAACAGGGTATATCTGCTGTGTAGAAAATTTAGTCTAATGTAGTTCTGCTGGTAAAAGTTGTCATTGAGATAACCCTTTACTTAGTTCATACCACATCCTGTACACATTTAAACATTATTTCACTTCCTATTGCCTTGAGACTTGAGTCCTGTTTGACAAGGGCAGCTCAAACTGGCTTCAATTCTTTCCGTTTGATGATTTGTAGAAGAAAAATTCTGCTCTTTTGTCAATACTGATGTTTGAGAATTCTTGATACTCCCATGTAGCATTTCACTAAGAATTGGCTCAAGGTTATTTGGGCTTTTTTGTCAATCAAATATTTACTTTAAATTAGGAGTAGCAAAGGAGCTGCACACACATATTTCAAAGCCAGAATTTAAATTTTCACACTCTTGAAATTAAAATATTTTTATAAATTACCTTGATAATAAAAGAAGAAATTCACTTGTAGTAATTACAAGAAATGCATTTTTGTTCTAAGAATTACTTAAAAGCTACTGTTAGGAAGTAGTATATACTCTCATATATGTAGATAAAAGTGAGCTAGGGAGGTTAGATAAATTTGCTGAAAGATGTTTCAGTGTGACAATGTAGTTTCATGAGATACTGTCTCACAAAGAGGGTACTTTACTTACTACAAAAATAGAAAAGAAGTTCACAAGTTATTTGGGTGGGATCAGGGAGGAAGTTTTGGTTATCTGAGAAGAATTCCAGACAGAACATAGTGGCACACTGTTTTAGGATCTAGAAAGACAGATCTATGCTGCAAAGATGAGGAAGAGAAATGAATGTCCTTCCTCAGGACAGCTGCATGCCTGTCCCTCTGTGGGAACTCTAGACGGGGTTCTGCATGGTTTGTAGAAACTGGAGGCAGTGGAGCAAAGAGCCAACCTAGTTTTGACAGATCATTACTCCGGATTTCTGATCAGAAATGTTACTAGGAGGTATTAGCATGTTGAACAGCATAAATTGCCTTTGAGTTTCTCCTTAGCTTGTGCTGTAATGGAAGGACATTGGGATTCATGATGCCAAAGAGCTTCAGAAGGGCTCTGTGGAGGCATGAACTTTCATTTAGGTTGTTCCATATAGGTACAGGTCAAATTTCTCTTGAATCTCAGCTGTTTACTGATTAGGAGGATTTTTGGGAAGACCTGCCTTTACTTCCTACACAACAGAACAGTAACTTGGGCTCACCCCAGCTTATCTCCAGAAGAAGGTTCTCTTAGCTAAAATTTACTTGTCCTATGAGTTACGTTGCTGTTTATTATTATTACATTTTGTCATGCACAAAAATGTTAATCACTGGGGCTTCTACCAGCCAGTCTTTGCTGCTCCTGTTTTCTGGATCCTGTTTTTGGAAGCATGGAGTCATTACATGAGAGACTGGAGATGCCCATTATTTCTGCTGTAAACCTGTAGGTACTCACTGGCTGAATAGTACCTGTTTTGTCATGGGAAGTGTATATTTGCACTCTAAGCAACAAAATAGCTCCTTCACTTCCGAAAAGAAATAATATTCTAGACACATGGACTACTAAAGACTTTTTCCTGCATTGATCCTCTCAATTAATGAGATACTTATAATTTTTTTAATGCTAGATGTCTTTATAGACAATTACAATATTAACTATCGAGTTTGTAGTTTTTTCCAAGTGGAAACATTGTTTAAATGCGAGATCATGCTGGATGCTAGCGGATCCTGTTTTATTTCTTCTTAACTCTGAACTTCTGTGTTGTAACATGTCAAAAAAGGACTATGTCTTTGTTCTCATTTTGGATACTTCTGACGAGAAGCATGTATTCTTGTTTTCTCAGTCATTTTTTCAAGACTGCTAAAAACAGAAAGAAACCCACAAAGCAGAGAAATAATTTCTTCTGTCTGCAAACTTCTTTCAGATGAGGGAAGGAAGGCCACAGTAATCTGGTCATGTGTTGCTTTTCTGGTTACGGGTGTTGCTGCCAAGTAGTCCCCCATCTGTGAATGCTGACCTCCCTGAATGCTGTAGTCTGTCTTTGAGGGCTGACTCTGCCACAAAACATCCTCTTCTGGAGGCTCCTATCCTCATGCCTGTGACAGCCAAATGGAAAATGTGGCACATATGGGGCATTTACAGCCTGCCTTACTAAGTTCTTCAGTCTATGTAGGGAAACGGTGCTGAACTGAGAAGATGGAGAGGAGAAATAATGCGAGAGAAGTGGGAGGCAGAGCACAAAGGATGGAAAAAGCCAAGAGTGAAGGCTACTGAGGTCAAGCTGGCTAGCTAGGGTAGCATGACAGTCCCATTTTAAAGAAGAGAGGTATGCTGTGACTGCTGCTTGACTAGAGAGGTAGTAAATGAGCAATGTGTTCTGAGGACCTGTGTTAAAGCTGTCCAGCCTGTCAAAAGCTAAATTATTTTACTTGTCAAAAAGTGAAATTATTTTGAGTCTCCAGGTATGGGTCAGTCTCTATTCTTTTCAAGGGTTCATTACTGCAGCTGTTAGACCCAGTCAAGATACTGTTTTATTAACTTTTTTGTTGGAGTATGTAGTTAGTATGCAGCATGGTTGAAAGAGAAAATGAGATTGTTGCTCTGTTTCTAACATACTCTTAAGTGTTACTATTTGCAAATTATTAGTTTCTTTGGAACATGTCCCTTATGTGATTTAGAGAGAATGGCACAATACAGGGTGTTGTTAAACACAGGAGAAGGCGTGAGATTTATGTGACAAAAACATGGTAATTTAAATGCATTCTGATTTAATTTAAAGTTAACAAAATGTACTGTTTAACTTCGTGATTTTGCTTCCAGAACTGGAGCTGTTCTGCTGAAGACCAAGACTCTATATGAGTCTATATTAGACCAAGTCTAATCTATGACTCTTTGTCATATGATTAAAATAAGAAAACATTGATGAAATATTGCTCTCTGTTTCAAACAGCCTAACATTTGTAATTCCATTTAGGCATCCCTTAGGCATCTTGGCAAGGGGCTGGGTTGTGTGGCAAGGCACAGGTACCTTGAGGGATGAGAGGAGACAGAAAAAAAGCAGAAGTTGAAGGAATAATTTTTACTCATTTAATTCCCAAAGTGTTCTGACATTCTAGAAAACTAGCTATGTGACTTCCCAGGCAACTTCAGTCCTCATAGCCAGCACTTAGCAAATCATCATGAATATTACTGACTTGGCAGATTTACTGGAACATCCTGTGGCAGTTTCTCAGGTTTATGACTCTTGTAAATATACTTGGTTTGTAAATATAATCCCCAATCCCCCTTTTTTCCAGGTGGGTTTTATTCTAGGTCTGTTTCCTGGTAGAAATCACCATGTGGCTGCATCAATTACTGAAAAAAAAAAAAAGGAGGCAGGATGAGGATGGGAACAAAGATTTTTTGATGGCTAGGGAATGGGGAGACCATTTGATTTGAAGGCACTGCACCCACAGGGACTGTAAAACTGCAACACTGGACAGCACCTCCTTTCAACCCTTTGCGTCCTTACTGTAGCATTTTAAATTAAACATTAAAGTTGGCTCCTCATTAAAAGATATTACAGAATGGAAATTATTTTTGCTATATAATTCAGACAATGGAAAAAAACCCCAAACCTCCCTAAAGTCCAAAATCATTCAGCCTAGTCTTCTGCTGCTGTTTAATACTGTACCTGATGCGTATTTGCCTGACTGAGTCAGTCACTGTACTGCAAACATGTGGTTTATAAACAGAGATATCCTTGCAGTTTAACTAAGCAAAGTTGATTCAGGCTGTATCATGACGTGCAGTTAATCCTTTCCTCCAGATGTATCTAATTACATAAATCCTTACCCACACAATCATATTTTGGTACTCTGTCCTCTGCTGCTGTACCTCTCTGTAGTGCTTTCACCTTGTAAAGGTCAAGAGAGGGAATTTCCACACACTAACTGTCCAGTTCTCCTACTAAATAAGCTGTTACATAGTTCTTAAATGGACGTTTTCCTATTTATCACAATTTTCTGCAGAAGTATTCCTTGGAAGTGAAAGGGAATCCCAGTGCAAGCAGGATATCTAGGCTCTAGAGACCTTTTTTTTGGTTGCGAAAGAAGAGTGAAGGCACTTTGCTCTGCTTCAGCTACCCCTAAACTGTGGAGGACCAGGGTGGGAGGTGAGAGAGGGGTGAGAGAGCATGATCTGCAAGAACAATTCAAAGAATATTTTGCTATTTTTAATTTACAGTGAGTTTGGTAAATTGTAAATTAAGTATGCAGCCAGGTCCTTTTTTTTAGCTGTACCCATCTGGTGTTTGAAGTAACTGAACATAAATTTCAAATGTGTGTTGGATCAAAGCTAACACACAATCCTCTTCTTCAAACAGTTTGGCAGCTGGGGTCAGCTCTGCCCTAACTTTACCCTCTCTAATCTCTGTATTAAACTCAGACATCTAAAAGATTGGTAAAATAGTTCCAGATTGAGTTACTCAAGGCTGACAATGCACAAAGGAATAGTTTTTGCTCTTGGCAGATAATTCAAAGTGGTTCCTCCTAAACTTAATCAGCACTTCTATAAAGGGACTACATGAGTTTGTGTAATTCCCATGTAAATTGCAGGAGGCCTGTACATAGCTGAGGAAGCCAGATCCTTGCTGTTCCACTCCTTTCCCATCCCTATCTGGCCTGAAGCAGCAGTCAGCTCCTGCCAGGAAAGCCCCCACACCTGCCCTCCTTCACCTCTCACAGGCTGTCACAAAAAGCCAGGCTGGGACTGCTATAATTAGGAGTGCTCTGTGGCAAGTGCAGGGAACACCTCATGTTTTGCATCTATTTCTTATCTCTTCCAGGGAAAGAGCAGCAGGCTTATTTAGTGGAGATTACTCTCTGAATTGGAGAAGGGACTAAGTGAATTTTTTTGGTACTAATAGTTGTGTGTAAACATATTATTGCATTTTGGTTTTCTGTATGTTAAACATTTAAAATTATATTTAACAAGAGGATTAAGGTTTAAAACTAATATTATAATTTCAGTTATTCTAGTGGTTCCATAGTAATTATTCCTGGACTCTTGGCTACAGTAGCAGTAGGGAAAAGAGTGGGTAGAGGGAGGTTGCAGTCTTGAAAGGAAAGCTGGTAGTGAAAAAAAGTTTCATCAAGGGAGAAAAATAGGACATAGGATAATAGTCTACAGGAAAATGGTGAATAGTCCTGTTAAATTTTTGAAAAAAACCCCAACTTTGGCCACAGAATTAAAGAACCTTGATGAATTACACTTTGTAAATTCAGCTAGAACCATTGCTTTGGTATGTACTTTATTCACATTTGCAAGGTTTCTTTTCCAAATATAAAGACAATTATCAAGATAAAAAACCTCCCAACTCTTCAAATGAAGGCAAAGTTAAAAAAAAGAAGAAGAAAAACAGGGCATCTATGACCCACGATTCTCTTGGCTTAATAACCCAAATCAATTTTGAAACATAATTTTGCTTCTTTGAAATCTTTGCTTAATGCCTGTAAATCCTCTGTGATGAAACAAGGAGAGCAAGAAAAGTATTGGAGCTTGTAGTGTTTGAGAAAAATAGTGAATAAAACTGTCTCTCCTGAGTTCCAGTTACTAAACAGTTTTTGAAGCCATGAAACACACAAAAAAATTAGGTCCTGTGCATATATATATAGTTGACAAATACACATACTAGTATCCTCAGATTTTCATGTGGTAATCTTTATGAGTCTTCAAGTCTGTCTTAACTGTGCAATGTGCCTAAAAGATCATCTGTTCAGTTATTGAGACAGTGATACTTTGTAAAAAACCTTAGCGCTATTGTATAAGCTGTCCTACAAAACAAGCAGTTATTAATAAATTTGACCCCAAAAAACTCATGCATGGAAAAGAATTTTTTTCTTCTCTGACTCCTTTGGCAGCACCTGTGATTTGTTCAAGTACTTTACTGTCTGTAAATGAAGCAAGAATGAAGTAGATCCATGAGTCATTCTCTGTTCAGAATCAATACATCCAACAGAGGTCTTATTTGTCATACTGTGACAGTTCATCAATTCTTCCTCCCACCAACTCTTGTCTTACCACTCAACAAAACAGTCAGATGTGTTGGTTCATTTGCTCTCAGCCTTTTCCATCTCTTTTTTTTCCCCTGTCTTCTAATTGTGGTTCAAGTTTGCATTTCCACAATAACAAAACACTTGGCCTGTTGTTCAAGATTGGAGATGTTTTTTATCTTTGCAACATGTGTTTCACTCTTTAAACCTGTACTTTAATTTCAGGTAAGTATTACACAAAGCATAAAGATGAAGATTTTTGGTGTTTTCATTGAAAATCACCTTCAGCATCTGTAACTTGATCTTAGAAGAGAAAGAAGCTCAAGCAGTAAGGGGTACTCTTGAAATTTCACCTATTTTTAGTGTTAGAGATTCATGACTGAAATATTCAGCATTGCATCCATGTCTCATCAGTTAATTTCTGGGGGTTCCTTGGATATCCCAGCAGAACTTAGTTTTTCTCCAAAGACACATCTCAGAGATCAATACCAATCTGCTGAAATCTTCCCCCTCTCCTTCTATATTGGGGCCATCCTAAAATAGCATAGCTCAAGCTCAGGAATTTTTGTCACCAGATGCAGAAGAACAAGGCTGTTAAGTTTCTCAGGAGAGCAGAAGGAGATAGACTCAGTTGCCAGTGAAACCTAGAGGGAAGGCCTGGCCTGCAAGTTCTCCTCTCCCTGCAGCTTTTCTGAAACCCAGCAGTTCCTGATTGTGGCTAAAACAGAAATAAAAGGGCATTTAATATATTCAACTTTGTATACCTATACACTGTAAGTGAAGATGTGTTGGACATCAGTGTGTCAGAGGTTCTAGAAGTACTCCTACAACTGGTTGGCATGGGTACTTCAACCAGGGAATCACCCGTGTTGCCTACACACCTTGAGCCACCAAGTCTGGCTCTTCCCATAAGGGTATGCTCCAATGTTCTTCACTGCTTCTGCAGCACTGGGACAGGAGAGTAGGAGGTAGATGGGACATCTTAAGAAGGGAAGCACAAAGTCAGACTGGCTACTTGTGAATGCAGGGGAAACTTTCTTAAAACTTTAAAATTCTCAACATTGTGAAATGGGGGAAGGGAAGGTGACAGGATTCCCTGAGTAAATGCCTCATCAGTTGACTGTAAGCAAACCTCCTTTCAGAGGTTTCCACTCTGGTTTTGCATTTCCTGGTGAGAACAGAGCAGCAGAAATTTAAGTTTCAAGTTAAAGAAATCTGACTATCAGGCATTTTGTCAACTTCTCCCTGTTACTTTCTCTCAGAGTCAGATTCTTCATGGTGCTGCCTCCTGTTACTATTTGCAACCTGTGTTTCTGGCTATAAAATTAATAAAGCCCATGTGGTTAAATTAATGATCTCTCTTGGTTTCCATTTGGTGTTTGTGATTTTTACCTTTGTATTTGGTGATAATAGCAAATCAAAAGTAATATAAGTTCAGGAGTACCCAAGCACCAAGCATACTTTTTTTTTTTTGCGAGTGAATTTGCATCATGTCTTTCATAACAAGATTCTTCTAATCACTAGGAATATAAGCTTGAAATTCAGCAGAGCACAGTGAACCTGCCTTGATGGTTCACGTTCCAGTGAACTTGGTAACTGCAGCAAACAGTTGGTTGTTGTGTGTTGTAGAGAAGTCCTGCTAAAACCTGGGTGATGAAGTCAAATGAACATGTCTTCTTGACCTGGATGAGCTTGTGTCTTGCTGTTTTCACTTCTCCCTTAGAAACTACAGGATGGGGGTTTTTTTTGTGCAGCTCAACTGATTCACATAGTCATGGAATTGTTATCAGCATGGCAGTAAGAGGTGTTTTGGGCCTCCAGATTGGAAACTTGGTCTTTAGGGAACTGAACTGCTTCTTTAGAAGTGATTCTCATATGAAAAGTCTCCATAGTAGTGCGAGGCTATGGGAAACAGGCCAGAAAATGTGAAGGTTGGGTTACTATAGGCCAGTTCTCTGTAAGAATAAAGATTTGATTTGAATGTGAGAAGTGCTAGTTTTACTGTCATCTTAAAGGCAGCACACATAATCCTCAGGACAATGATTGTGTTCATTCATGTACATCTGGATTTATTTATATATTTGAAAAGCAACCAATTTTGGGTTCACGCTTGGCTTTTACATTTAATATGCTATTTCTAGTAAAAGTAGGAAAGAAAACATATTTGAAAGCTGTGTTATCTGAAGGAGAAAAGGTACAACATAAAAAAAGCCTAAAGTGCATTTGGATTTATTTATGAAGTCATGAAAACCTATTTTTTTTGAGCAGTATGTTATTCCTAGGGATTTCAGCATATTGACATGATGTTTAATGATCCAGCAATCCATTAAGCTGCATTTTTTGTTTTTTCTCTAGTTATATTCTACTTGTAAAGCAGGATTGGAAGAGACATTTATTTATAAGTAAATATATTTAAATTGAGAATATTAAATTATTGTAACCTGCAATGAAGTTTAAAACTGAAGTTAAAGTAATTATAGATTTTTTTTTTTTTAAATCTAGACTCATAGAAAATCAAGTACAATTGTCCACAGCTTTTAATCTAAATCTCTTCATAAACTGATTATTTTGTGTTGTCTGGAACATGGAAATAGGAACTCCTATTTGAATCTAGGAGACGGATTTCACCAGAATTAAAATTCCATGCTGGGAAAGACAATCATGCTGGCAGTATTCTTGCTTAAAACCAATTCACAAGAATTCCTGTTTCAAACTGAACTTCTGAAAAATGGTAAGAACTCTTCTTACCTAAAATACTGTTGCCTATTAGAGGTGACATTCTGTATCAAACACTTCTTAATGCAAACCTCACCTTTTGCTAGTATTGATTTTGTACATCAGATACAGGCATGAAAGGGAAGAGGCTATCCCTCTTCTACTTTTTACTCATTTTGTTTAAGGGTACATTTGTGTAGTTCTTCCAAATAAGGGAGGGGAAAGGAGGCAAGGCAAAAAAACTGTGAGTCAAAATAAAATAGTCCCTATGTTAATTCAGATTTGTGCTTTTATCTGTGGTGTTAATCTAAATTAGATCAAATTAGATTAAACTAATATGTTTACTTGTGTTAATATCAGGAGATCTCATTCAGATATCTGCTGCATTGTCCTATCCTTGCACAATGCTTCCTGCAGTGACTGCTAAAACTGGACCTGTACTTCTGTCATATTGTTGATACTAACTTACCTCTTAGATAAATCAGAAAATATTAGTGATGCTTATGTCTGCCCTTATCATTGTACAGCATTTATTCATTGACCTGCTTGCTTCTATGCTCAACAAAAAGGAAGCAGTGAGTTGGCAGTAATATTTCTTCTGCCTCTAGTGTTTTGAATTTTTGAGTCTTGAGCTTTTAAGGAGTCACGTTGACATGGCTGAGCAAGCTGTGTACAGTGTGTGCCATAAGCTCTCTAACAGCAGCTAAAAGCCAGGTCAGTTCCAAAGGTTCTGAAGTTGTTATTGTTCAGAAGTTGTTTCTGACTTACATGGTATACCAGTGTGGGAAGATCAACCTTGCTGATGCCTTTTCTCCTTGTTTATTTCCTAATTGTGTGATACTTTGGTAAACTAGGTAGTGCTTACACTATACACTGGAAAAAAAAAGAAGCATGATGCAGGTGTTTGTTAGAGCTGTGGTTCATTGGAGTTTGAGCTTCTACATTCAGTGCAAGCTTAAGAAAAGTTCAGTGGAATACCTATTTCTTGAATACTACCTCTAGTTGATTGATTGATTGATTGATTGATTGATTGACTGATTGATAGGAGTTTTCTTCCACCACAGCCCTAAGTTGCTGCCACACATTTGAATAAATAAAATTAAGTAGTAGTAAGAGGGCTGCAAACAAGTAGTAATAGAGCAGAACCAGACAGTCTTAATGATGTTGATTTACCCTGCTCCTTATTAGGAGTAGTTACCCTGGGCTCTTCTAATGTTAATGTCACCATGCTTCTTTCATCACCAGAAGTCATGTACATGATACCACTGTAAAACACTGCACTCTGCTGTTTAAATCCATTTCTGTGGAGTGGCCATAAGTCTCAATAGTGAGAGGAAGTGTCTTAAAGAATTGGAGGGTTTTGACATTTTCACTTCTCATTGACTGCAAGTCCTCCAGGCAGTGGGAACACTGGACTGTGCAGGAGCACCAGGTGTCTTGGGTACACACTTGGTACCAGTCAGTTTGGACCTGGCTGCAAAAGCATCTTTGGCCTCTGCAAGTAGCAGAGCTATATTTAGGCATCGCCTCATCTGAGCGAACTGAGGCTACTGTACCATCCTCAATCTATATTAAATCAACTTGGGAATCTGCTTCTGTGGTTTAGTTTTCCTGCTCAATCAATGATCTGCCTTTGATTAATAGTGTTGACTGTTAAGAGTAAAAGCTAACATCTAAAAATGAACTGCAGATTTTAATGAATTGTGATAGGGAGTTAAGACATATCTCTAGTGAATGTGTCAAGAGAGGGTAAGTCAATTCCAGGCGCAGAGTCAATGCAGACAGGTTAAAACATGTTAAACATTGTGTGATTGCCATCATTGATGTGTGAAGTGCTGTCACTGGTAGAGTTTTGCATCATGATGTGTTACATCAATCTAAATAGCCTTACTGTAACACAGGATACAAATATTCCCAACAAAATTGTTTCTGCAGTATTGCAGAGATCCCTGGTGTTGTAAGGGATAATTCCCAGTAGTTAGCTGTTGGCTGTCTAAAGAGCAGAAAGTAAACCAGGCTGATTAATCTTAGTGACTGTTACTTACTCATCCATCACTGCTTTCCCTTCAAAGTAGCTACTCCCTTGGTAGTCAGGGACAGATAATCTCTAGGGAAATCAAGAAATGTGTATATTACCCCTGTATTTGAGTTAAGAGGACTTGAGACTAATTTATACTGTGTCATCAATAATAATGTAGAATATAAGAAGCATTTGTATTTGGTGCTGTGGTAACGGTATTGAATGTGGTTTGGTGAAATTACCAGGCTCAGTGAGAAAGTCCAGCTTTTCTTGCAAGCAGCACACATGCCTTCCCTGAGTAGCTGGCTGTCCTGTGGGAAAAATCTCTGGCTTCTCATCATGTCTCTCTCCTGTATGTGGGACTAAAGTAAACAGGTTTTTCTTGAGCTGATTTTCTTGGTCTACAGTATGGAAAAGGGGAACCAAAAATGGTGAAACTCTTAAGTCAAATAAATGTGTTGGTGAAAGGAATTCATTCATAGAATCATAGAATGTCCTGTGCTGGAAGGGACCTACAAAGATCATCAAAGTCCCAACTCTTGGCCCTGTGGAGGACACCCCAAGAATTGCACCATGTCCCTGACAGTGTTGCCCAAACGCTTCTTGAACTCTGTTAGGCTTAGTGCTATGACCACTTCCCTGGGAACCCTATTCCAGTGCCCAAACACCCTCTGGGTGAAAAAGTTTTTCCCAGTATCCAATCTAAAACTCCCCTTACCCAGCTTCAGGCCATTCCCAGGACATGGGTTCTGTCACTGGTCACCAAAGAGATCAGTGTCTGCCCCTCCTCTTCCCCTCACAAGGAAGTTGTAACTGCAATGAGGTGTCCCCTCAGTCTCCTCTTGTCCAGGCTGAACAGACTGAGTGACCTCTGTGCTGCTCATATGGCTTCACCTCCAGGCCTTTCACCGTCTTCATTGTCCTCCTTTGGCTGATCTCTAACAGCTTAATGTCTTTCTTATATTGTGGCACCCAAAACTACACCCAGGACTCGAGGTGAGGCCACACCAGTGAAGAGTGAAGTGGGACAATCACCTCTTTTGACTGGCTCCCATTCCTTGCTAAACTTTGGAGACAATGCTCATGCTTAGCCCTGCCTGACAGAGTAGGGTAATGGCAGCTCTGAACCTGTGGTCTGTGTTGGGGTTTCCTCTGCAGTTTCACAGCTACAGTTGGGTGGGAAGCAGCACTAACAACAGGTGAAAATAGAGCAGTTTGTTGCTCTTACTAGCAGATAACCTGTAGGTGAGTTTTGCTTTTAAATGGCAGTTAGTGAAACCAAATGTTTAAGCAATGTCAGACATGATTTATTAATAAAAAATGTGATTTAAATATTTTTGGTGGTTACTTCTTCATGCTCTATGTGTATACAGGTGAGTTACCTTTTGCTGAATCACTGAGTGATATGCCTTCAGCCAGCAGTGTGTAGGGATTTCCCATTTCACAAGTGGAAATCTACCAGTAGTACCTACAGAGAAAGGCTGTCCTACCTCAAGCTGACCTTTGAAACTGGGGGACACATGGCACAGCATGACCTAGTGATCAGAAAGGGACTGGCAGTGAAGTCTTAGGAAATCTGTATCCTGCTCTGTAGATAGTTCCTTGTATGAGTTAGAGTAATTAATCTATCTTCCTTGTGCTCCATTATCCACTCATGTAACTTCTGGAAAAACTAGATTAATAAAATACCCCTGACTTTTAAAATGAGAGATCACTACTGCTGTTTTTGTATTAACACCATTATGTTCAGTTAGTTTCCTCTGTGATTGAAACAAGTGTTACTGTGTGTCTCACATCTTCCTTTCTTGAGAAGCAGCCAGGCGTGGGAGTAGACACACTTAGGAAACCCCCCATGTAAGTTCTGCGACTCCTTGCAGACCACCCCAATAAAGTGCCCAAGCCTAAAGTGAGATAAAATGCTCTTTAGTAAAGTTGTGTCAGATAAGGGGGGTGTGCAGAACAAAATTATTTTCATTGTATGAAACCAAAATTAATTTCTATCTTCTGTATTTTAGTTGAGTAAGTAAGGTTAATCTCTGTGTTAAGTAGAGGAGGGACAGTGGGTTGTTATATAAGCAGGAGTTTCAAAATTTTAAAATGTTGATTCCCTTTAATTTTGCTACATTTTAAGCCTGGTTTGAGTTTTTCCATTGCTGTAGCTAATTTATTCCAGCCTCTCACTTTTTTTCCTAGAAGCAATTCACACTAGAAAATCTCTTATGTTAATAATATGTAGGACAAGAAAGTCCACATGACTAACAGGTACAGAGTGCCACTAGTTATAACCTCCAGAAAAGAAGACTTACAGGAGCTGGATCCAAGACACTTAAGTCTTTCATAAACTTGGGAGTAGCCACTATTGACCAATCTGTATCTGGAACTGCTGTTTTTTAACTTCTTTATTTCACATTATTTTTTGCTAACCTTCCCTTAAGTAGCAAAACATTAGGCAAAAAGAAAAAGTATTTTCATTTGGAATTTGTAAGGGTTTGCTGAAGTTACTTGTGGTTATTATTTCTTCACTGTTGACTTCTGTACATGAAAATGTCTGTGGATGCAGTAGCTACATTCCTAACTTTTATTAGCTTTAATGAACTCAGATTAACCAACT
Source organism: Aleadryas rufinucha (assembly GCA_013397815.1). Classification (NCBI taxonomy): domain Eukaryota; kingdom Metazoa; phylum Chordata; class Aves; order Passeriformes; genus Aleadryas; species Aleadryas rufinucha. The sequence goes on from VZTH01015884.1 coordinate 62,945, forward strand.
TAATTCTCCTTTGGTATTTGTATCCAGCTATTTGCAGGACTGGTTCCATGCATGAGAAGTTACTGCATTTGGCCTTTTCCTGCTCACATTATGTTTGTATGTTTTAACCAGGAAAAAGTAGACTGTATGCATGCATAGCCAATATCCAGTGTGATCTCCTGGAAGCAGGAAGTCAGTTCCAATAGGTACTGTTAGGTGTTGGTGCTTTTCATTAACACCAAGCCCCTATATCTGTATGAAAACAGAGCCTTTAGTCCTTTAGTCAGAATCAATACTGGCAACAGCAGCTTATAGCTCAACAGTTTAAATTAATGTAGAAAATCATCTGGCCTTTTCTCCCAGATCTCAGATCCAGATTCATGGCATACTTAATTTGAGGTATCTGCAGGTCCTTTCCTGTGAAGGGCAGTCCCATACTTCCTGTCCTCACCATCTCCAGCAATGTGTTCCCATCAGTCATTGAACCTTTGACTCAAGTCTATCTGTTGGGTTGCTGCAAGCTCAACCCTACAAAAAAAATGTCTTTTGTTGGATTAGTGAGCTTTTAGGTAGTTGTGACATAGATCTGACACAACAGAAATAGTGAGAATGTGCAGTTTGAGAGAAGACTGAGTGGGACCACCCCTTTCTCCTGGTACTTGCAGGTAGATGAAGCTAAATGTATTGTAAAGTGGCACATAAGAGTTACATGAACAATTCTCTCTAGCCCCTGAATCAAAAGCGAACGATACCAAAAAACAGTAAGGATCACAAATAGGAGAAAAGGAGGGAAAAGAGCAAGAGAAGGAGAAGGGCAATTGAAGGTATTACAGGGAGAAAAAGTAACAAGGAAGAGGGAAGTAGCTAGAAAAGCAGGAAGAAGGATTAAAGAATAATCAGGAGATTGTATGTTGACAAATAGTGGCAGCAAATGCAGGTAAAAATCAGGAAATACCTTTCCCTGGCAGTTGAGCATACTGTCCTTGTCTTTCAAATATGATAGCTGCATCAATCTCAAGAAACAATTCTTCTGTCTTTCTGGGTCGAACTGAAATGCCATTGTTTTGTGAGAAGTCCACAGTAATAACCTGGATGCTGAAAGCCAGAACCTTTGTCCTCCCTGAGCTCAATCTGGGTGAAGCAAGGAGGGAAGTCCCAGGCAGAAGTGCCTGTCCTGAGAAGCACTTGTTGTGGAACAGGCACAGCTCTAAGAGACTGCTGAAAGGTCCCTCTGAAGTGAGTTTACCACCTCAGTGTGTTGGCTCACAAGTGGGCGGCTAGTCTGGATGTGGTTTTCATAAAGCCTTAATCCCGAGGTCACGGATTTCCATGTCCTGCCGCTGCTGCTTCCCCACAGGGCAGCTCGGGCCGTGTAGTTCTCCAACTCCGCCTGCAGGCGGGGCTGGAGAGGCGGTGTGCGCAGGGCTCCCGGTGCTCCGTGATCAGAGATGGGTATTACTTAAATCCCAGCGTGATTCACTTCCCGCAGCTGACTTGGAACTTCTGACATCTCCATACAACTCTGCCCGAGGTCGTTCACGTAATTTAAATTGCAAGAGCTGGCATATAAAAGCACGGTATTTTCTGTGTGGTTGAGAGCAGCTTCCTTCAATGAATTGGTTTGTTGTTTCTTTTTTTTTCTTTGTGATTAGGGAATTAAATTAGTTATCTACTTAATTCGTATTGCAGTTAAGAACTCTGTGAAACGAGAGTAGTCCAGAAGTCCCCCTAGCTGAGAAACAGATGAAAATGTTCCATGTCACTCTGTTTTTACAGCTAAGAAAATCTTTGGGTTTGCTTTGTTTTCTGCAGCTGTTTGATGCTGTCAACTGCCTGGCAAAAGAGAATGCCCGGTTGCTTGTGCTGGGCCGCAAACATATGCTGATGAACTCTTCAAATTGGAAAAGAGAGATTATGAAGGAGATGCAGAATAAGGCAGACTTCTTCTTTGCTGAAAATATGTAAGTTGAAGAAAATGGCTCAATATAATAGAGACCAACACCTGATTTATGTGCATTTTGCTCGAGTTTTTAGTACCATTACTAGTATCTCTATCTTTTTGTGTGGAGGAAACATATCCCTTGTTACACTTGCTTCAAAAATATATAAAAAGTGACTTTCATCACCTAGAATCACATTGACAGCTGTATGGTTTATTAGGATTTATGACTGATAAAACCACTGCCAAGAGCACAGTGCCCTGAACTTACAGAATTTCTGGTAGCATCAGTGTGCAGTTGTGGTCTGCTGCTGTGTGGGGGTACACTGTTGAGTTTTAGCAGTTCTGTTCCACATTGCATGGTATTGTTAAACTTTGGCAGGGGATTATATTGTTCTGTTATTAGATTGTGATAAGAGAAAAAAGTGCTCTATGTAGCATGCAATTAATTTTTATTGCATTCTAGCTTTTTGTGCCTTGTGGTAAGCAATTTTTTATTTTACCAGGGAACTAGAGTAGTCCTGGGAATTTTCAGTGTTGCTGATGAATAAATCTTGATCAGCATTTGAATCACTTCCTGCAACCACTTATTGCCTTGTGAATGATGTCTGTCTTTTCCATTTGTTTTGTGAAGCTCTGAAGATGATGCCTTCTTGTTATATGCCACTCTCCGATCAGGCAAGCATTGCAAGTTTGTTACTAGAGACTTCCTCCGGGATCACAAGGCTTGTCTTCCCGACAGTCTGACACGTCATCTCTTCCGTAAGTGGCAGCGTGGACACCAGATAGTGTTCTCCCCTTCTGCAGAAGGAAGGCGTATAAAGTTTTTGGTAAGTTTTCCTGCTGCAGTCAGAAAACACACAGAGCATATTCATTGAAGATACATTATTTCAAACTCTGGATGCCAGAATATCTTGCTGAAGTCTAAGAAATGGATTTGTACCAATGCGCTCAAGACTCCCATGTTAACTGAAAATTCACTGGATCCACAGAGCATGCCACAAACAAGAAAACTGTCAGAAAGCCAAGAAATGCTACCTAAATGTTTAAAATGTAAATGTAAAAAAAAGGTTGTGTATACAAATCTTTCCAGTGCTGGAAACTCTGTAACAATTACTGGCCTCAGTAAAACCTGAGTGCCAATATTTTAATTTATTTTAAACTTTGAAATCCCTTATTCTCCTGCAGCACTATTATAAAACATCATGCTTCTAATCTTACAGTAGAAATTCTTTCATCTTTTTTCTAATGAAGCAGAAAAATACAGGTATTTCAGTATTCACTGTAATAGTAACCTAACATAGGTATAGTTTCACAAGGGAAAGCCCGGAACAGTCAGGTTTATAGTTAGTATTCAGCTGCAGAAATTGCAGTAATGTCATGTTATGGCAGAATACTACTGTTATTGTCTAGGAGACATATATCCTTGTGAACAGTACATTAACAGGAATGCAGCTGTTTTTAAGATTTTTCTAGGGAAAAATTCATCATCTGACATTCTATATGCAGATTTTTTTAATCTGGTCTGTCTGTATTGTTATTGCCTGCTTAAAGGAATACTGCACCTATGCAGATTAATTTTCTCCCTTCTCTGGTTAAAATTGTAAAATAACATTCATAATTACAAACAGATATCAGTTTGTAAGAATGACACAGCCTTTCATTCAGTGTTGCCATATATACATTTATTCTTATGGAGCCAAATATGGAATGTTGGGTTACCTGAGCTACACCTTGTTTCTTTCTTTTGTACAAACGGACTACTAATTTTCACATTTGAATTCCCGTAGAAGTGATTTGGATGACTGATATTCCCAGTCATAGGTGTCTTCTAAGTTATTCTGGAAGCTACCACAGGAAAGTAGATTTCCAAGACTATACATATAGAGTGATAGTATGTCCTGAGAATCATAATTACCAACCAGTAATGTTTCTTTTGTATTTGTCTTACATATGTTGAATTAATATACCTGTAACATAATAGACCAGAAAAATTGTTCATTCTATTTGTTCGACCAGATGCTTCTGAAAGTGTTAGTGATAAACCCTTTTCTTACATCTCCTTTTCTTACATCCCTTTGGGACAGAGCAAGTCAGCTCTATAAAGAGAGAGACTGGGAGGACAAATGCAAGATGTCATTAATGTCATTAAATCCTATGTTCAAGCCTATAAACTCCTCATCCTGAGTAATTCCCATATGATTTCATTTACCTGAACAGAACAACAATCATTTTGCTATTTCTAGAAATTGAGTGCATTATGCTGAAATCATTAGTATCTGGTGCTGATGGAAGACAGAATTTATAATGACTCCTAGACCATAAAATACTAAAAGATAGTTTAGTTTTTCCTCCAGTACTAAAATTTAGAATTTGTTTTGTGTAAGAAAATAAAATGAGAGTTGTTAAGAGATAAAAATACGGAGACTTCTAAGGTAAGCATTGGAAGTCATAACTACCTGTAATTGATATTTTAGTAATACGTTGTATAAAGTCTAAAAAAAATGTTTTTCCTGTTTTTTCCCAACAGCCTCCTTTCTGTTACGACTGTGTGGTACAGACTACAGGTGATACATGGCATATTCCCTATAAAGATGTTTTTGAGGAAAAATATTCATATCAAGTACCAAGAAAATGGCTCTGCATTCAACAGAAATGATGAAAAATGTAATTGGACAAGCTGAAGCTGCTTTTTTTTTTTTTTAATCACTGTTGCTGGCTAGGAGAACTCAGCAGGACAATTATGGGATTAATGTGTGAGGTGTGTAATTAAAGAAAATTCTGTGATTGCATTTTGACAAAATCATTCCTGCATGCATCTGTTAACATCAGTGGTGGTCCAGGGGGGATGAATTAGGTCCATTATTTCCATTTTTACAGGCATTTTTTGTGATTTGAATTAAAACTTGATTTTTCCTGTTGGAATTACAGCTTGGACATTTTTATGTTTTATTTTTCTCAAGCTTTTCATCTACACTGAAATGCATAAACTCTGTACGTTGAAGAAATTAAGCAGGACTTGCAAAGTACCTTCAAAGTTTGTGGGGCTGGCCTTGTAACAGAGTTGCACAATATCTACCTCTGATCAGTGAAACTAAGGGGGACAAATGGTGCACTTACCATTTGCCAGACACACACACAGACCTAATACTTCCTCACTCTAATTCATTTGATCACATAGAATGCAAGAGACTGGTTATAGCAACATACAGCAATAATTTGTTTGGAAGAAAAAGGAAACAACCAGTGGAATGTTTTGTGGCTCTTTCACACTCCTAAGTTTGCCGTTTCTGACAGGATTTGGCAGCACTGCAATAGTTTGCTTATGGAAATGCATGGATTTTTTTAAATTAAAATTGATAGCTAGAAATTCTTAAAGACAGTAATAGGACAAAACTGATTCTTGTACATTTCTATAAAATCTATCCCAAGTTATAAAGCAAAAAACCAGTATAAATTACAGCAAAAGTGTTTTAAGTTATTTGTAAGCATGTGTGTTAAATGTGTTTGTTTATTGCATTTACAACTTCAATGCAAACCTTCCTCCCTCAAAAACATAGAAATGCCACATAAATCTCAGATGAAATATCCTGAGTTTGTCACATTTATCTCATACAAAAATCTCCTGTTTGAAACTGAGATGAACCATGAAGACCTTTTTGTATAGAACTTGCAGTTCTGAGCTCTTGCAGGGCCCCATGACAAGCTCCCTCAGGATTCAGCATTCAAGCATGTTCCCTGCTATTTTTTTTCCAGGACAGTCCTGGCACTTGTTCTGCTTTTGGTATCCATTTGTAAACCAGCAGGTGTGATTTGCATACAGTCATGTCCTTCAGGTACAGAAAGTGTAGAGGAGCTGGGTGCCTCTTAAGGTAACATAAAACTTTGGCTTTAAATTCATCATATTGTTGGTAGTGTTCATCAGACCCTTTTCCTGACAGAACATGACGGCTCCTATGGAGTCCACCGGGGAAAGCAGAGAGATTGGATCTACTTCTCTGATTCCTCAATACTTTTAATTTGTCAGAAGATTGCTTTTATAAGTCTTTAAGTCAGAGAACTGCCACATCTCCTTGAAAGTGGAAATACTGCTTTCAAACTAGGTCTCTGCTGCTGTACAGGACTGCTTAGTTATTAGTAGCTACTGCTCTGTACGAGGCTGCCTCACCTTCTGTGAAGTTCTGCATGGCATAAGCTGGTGTGAATCAGCGCTGTTACAGTCCTCGTTTGGTACTAGCTCTGACGGTCATGCAGCCCAAGGCAATGCAGAGCCAGGTCTTAAAAATTTGTTTTGGCTAGGTCATAACTGGCATTGTTGCACTCAACTAGCACCATTGCACAAGTACTGGAACCTGCGTGGCAGTGGGGTTCAAATGTCAGGCTGCAGAAGGTGGGTCCCTGCAGTAGCTCTGCCTTAGGTCAGCCCTAGCTGAGCAGAAACTGCACCTTCAGGATATCCATTTCATTGCCAGACATGTTCATCTGTTGAAGTTTGTATTTTACTTCACCCCAGTCATTAACAGACATGCATAATATCCACATATAACTGTAATAAATGCATCCTCTACTTCCTTTTTGCTGAGGACCTAATTAATTACTTGGGTTTCACCTCAAAAACTCTTCTTACAGAGATACCATAATGCCTTCTAAATAATAACACTTCCTAAATACACATTACTAGTATATTTAGGGGATGATGGAACAGAATATGGAATTTACAATTGGAAGGTATTACAACATCGGTGTCAGATTTGTGACTTCTGTTTTCTATGTTTGCTGCTAGCACACTTCTCTGTAGATGCTTACAGGGAATTAATGGCCTCTCTGGAACCAAAGGGAAAACGTTAGTGATGAACCTACAGACTTTTTCAGCTGTATACCACCTGTGACATACATGCACATGGTATTCAGAGGCTCAGTTCTGACTGAGGTTAATTATTTGAATTTTATTTAAGACTCTGTGAAATAACACAGTCTAATAATTTCTTTTGTGTCGCTCTAAGTCTTCAAATTTCAGATCACTGAAATATGGCATTTCAAGATAACAATGAATATGAGGATTTGCTTCCAAGTATCTAAAAGGAATTCTGAGGGTTTCACTGGCAAGAAAAATAAATGTGAGAGCCAAACCAAAGCCGAAAGCTAATAGCAGATCTATTTGACATCTACTGCTGTTTATATAGTGGTACAGTAAAAATTCAAGGTAATTTATTACACAGATGGGTTCATGCTGAATGCCAGAAAGGCAAGTCTTCCAAACAGCACAGCAATTGGTACCCCCAAATAGATATTGACTGCCATTTGCTACCACACTGAGTGAGGAGAACAAGAATCAGAAGGAATGTGCCCTTATCTTAGCTTGCTGTGTGCCATGGAGACCGAGACACACTGGCAAAATAGAATTGAGAAGGACTGAACTGATTCAGCCTGCACTCCAGCTATTATCACCTCCAAGATCCCCCACTTACTGCTTACCATGTTAAAAAGATGACTATGAGAACAGCTTTCCTCAGGATCCTGCAACACAGAATTTGACTGCATATGGTTGATCATTTTCTATTGCCAAATAGTTTCTGACAATTTGGCAATCAGGCTGAATGCTTGGTATTTACTTCCATTTTCTCATCCCCTTTTTCTCAAGGGAAAAAAAATAATTCTAGAGAATAAAAGCTTTGTAGATGGAAGAAGGTTAGGGATCATCATCTTGGAGAAACTAGTCTTAAGAGACAGAGGTCATAAGAACCACAAGTGTTCTGGAGGGAATGCCTAGGGATCCATTGTTGGCTGTGTCAGTACAAAAGCATCAAATGGTACCGGCAAATAGAAGGTTCAGATAAAAGGTGAGGGTTCAGACAAAACCACACATGTTAGGCTGAGCAACTCTTTGCCATGGCATGTCCTGGATTCAAGAAGTTCATGGGGCTTCAAGGGGAGATCAGCAAGTTCATGAAAGGGAACCAGCAAGGGTTACTAAATAAACAGACACTATCCCTGCCTTGGGAATTCCCTCCAGATGGTTGGAGACAGGGAGAGGATTCAGGGAGTGTACCATTAAAGGCTCTCTCTAATCTTAATACCTTGGGTATCCCCCCTTTGGTCACATTTGGAGACAGAGCATTGGATAAGATGCTCCGTGTCTCACCCAGCAGACACGGTCATACATTTTCATGTTCTCTGTGTTCCAGTTCTTGCATCACACCTTTGAACATTTCATGTCTGCCCACAAAGTCCTTCCCTAACAAAAGGGACAAACTCTTGAGTCTTGTAATACATAGTGGGATATTATTCTCCCATAGTATTAATAAGCAAGGAGAAGTATTTTGAAAAATTTGAGAATGCAGACTTTTAATGTGTGGCATACACAAACTCCACCTTTACTCTGCTATTTCAACAAAGAATAAGTTCACCTATTCATTTTAAAATAGAGGTGTGGATACCAGAACGAAGCTTTTCCAACTCTTTTAATGACCAACTTTTAAAAAATGCCTTCCCACAAAGAGTAGGGGAATTCCAAGATGTTGAAAGGCAAAAAGCATACATTCACGAGTTTAAATTTGGGGAATTTCCCTTTGTACTGGACACCGATAGAGAGTCTTTTAAACACCGCATTATAACGCAGCTGCAGCAACAATTACTTATGAACATCTCAAACAAGTTTTTTGAAGTATTTGCTTTAAAATTATTCTCATTGAAGAGAACACGTGGAAATACTTAGTTTGGAATTTTACGAGGGGTTTTGTTTTCTTTTATCCAGTGTTGATGGATGCCGCGATGATACTTTCATGCCGTTTCCTGCTGTTTCCGTGCGCATTCCCTGAGGCACTGAAAGTCCGACGGGCTTTCAGGTTTCCATGAATCAGAAGCACTCGCGGCGCCTCACAGCCGCCGCCGCCGCCGGAACTCCACGTTCCGCTCGCGCCGTGCGTGACGTGTCGCGACACGGCGGCCGCGCGCTCGGGCATGCGCAGCGCCGGGGTCGGAGCGTGACGGTGCGGGAGCAGCGCCGCTCCCCGCCGAGCGGGGCTGCGGCCGGCTCGGGAAAGCTCCGCTGAGCCCGGCAGCCTGTGCGGACGGGGGAGACGCGGCGCCTCTCGTGGCTCGGGAGTCTCGGTTCCCACCTGGCCTGGTCCCGCGGTGTGTGGGGGAAAGCCTGGTGGGAGCGTGAAGCAGCGGCGGTCCCGGTCGTGCCGGCGTGGGGCCCGGGGAAGGGATTCTCGCATGAGATAAGGAAAACTTAGAGCCAGGGTGGGCTCTCTCGGGTGTCCCCTGCCACGGGGAGGGGCCTCCTCTGAGTCCTCGGTGTTTGATTTCAGATGCTTGGAAACCAAACTTGCAGCTATCCAGAGGCGTTTATTCCCCGTTATGTGTTTCTTTCAGTGAATCTTGCCAAGCCTCGGAGCGCTGCGTTTTGGGATCTGAGAACTATGGTAGCTGTTTGAAATGGGATTTGAACTGCCTCAAACCCTGCATGCCAGAGTGACAAAGTCAGTTCTTGGATGTAACTCATGCGCTTTCTTGTTACACCTGAATGCCGTGTGATCTGCACATTGTGGCCTGTGAGATAGCAGTAACCATACTTTGTTTTCAGGTTCCTTGGAACAATCTGAAGCCAAGCTTCAGGTTCTTCTGTAGGCCTCTGGTTCTGTTATTTGTATTTTTGCAGCGCACCAGCTTGTACGGAAGCACATCCTGGTGCTCCTTGTGTAGGATACTTGTTGACAGCACAGTCAGCTCACAGTGGCAAGAAAGTAGTTTGAGAGTGTTCCTCGGGGATCCTCACTGCAGGAACAGATGAACTGTTTTGCAGCATCATCCTGGTGCTGTCTTCCCCAGCTGCACTGGCTTCACTGCACATCCATTGCATGTTACGTCCTTACATCTGTTTGTTCTCCAGAAAAGGAGCTTGCAGGGATCAGATTGCGTGAAATGCCCGTGGCAGCCATACAGGTTTATTTATGACTGCCCTTGAGTTTTTCTCAGGAAGAGGCCTGTGTGGATTAGGCCTCATGGACAGGTGGCCCAGTCTTGAGCAGTCCTTTTTGCAAGGAAGAATTAGGGAAGTGCCTGTGTGTAGATGTCTGTACACAGACAGAAAGTTACCTGTACTAGATACCTACATATGGGTGCTGTCTTATATCTGGAGCATGTATAATGCCTGCAAGCAGCTTGTGTGGTGAGCCTTATACATAGGGGTGGTAGGGACAGTGCTCCCTCATGCAGGGTGTCAGCGGTCACAGAAGAGTCCTGGGCTCTGACCTTCTGCTGCCATTAAAACAGGCTGGTTGGTCTGCATCACTTTTCATTGTCTGTCGCAGTACTCCTTGTTGGGAATGGTTTCTGCATTCTGTAGCAGAGAGGAAATCAAGCCTTGGTTTTCTGCCTCTGGGATGTATTTTGCCATTAGGTTAATGTATGAGAAATGTGTAGTACCTCCATAACTCTTAACAGTGTCTTAGAAACAAGTATCTGCATGTGTATTTGAGAGCTTCTGCACACAGTTTGAAGCTGTCTTAAAGCTATTTTAAGTACCTATTTGCTATAGGAAGAAAAATATGTAGATGTGCATAGTTAACTTCAAGCAAGAATGAGCTCACTTTACCTGCAGCCAGGCTGGTAACTCTGATATGGTGCCATATGGGTGTCTCTGTTTGCCAGCATCTAGCCACAGCGTGGGCAGAAATCTCATGTTTGCTTGCAGTCAGATGTCCAGATCTAGGTGGTTTTGTTTTGTCTTTGTCCCTGTGCTGGATTAAGATTAGCTAGGGGCTGTCAAGGATGAGCGTAGACATGTGCCGCTTTAAGATTGCCTTAAAACTTGAGGTTTTTCTGTTATTTGGCAGTATGGGAACACAGATTTCCAGCATAGTAATATTGGACTGAAATGCCTATACTTTGTCTTAGGTCTGTCTTCTGCTTCCAAAGCTCAGAAAACTCACGTGCCTTTGAAGCGATCTCATATTAGAAAACTTAACAGTTATTTCACATTACTGTGGTAAAAATCCCTCAGAGCATCAGTATTCTCCTGCTACGTATTAGTTTCAATCTTCAAAGGTGATGTTTCTTCTAAGTGGAGTTTTGGGAGGTGAAGAAAATTACTACAGTCAAATTTCTGGCTGTTGTGATGTATTCAGGGAACTGCAAGGGCCTGCTGTTTTCGGAGAGAATGTCTGCAGTGCTGCTGAAATACTTACATAGCAGTAAACAGACTTAAAACAGCACTAGCAACTTGGATTTGTTACATTGTAAGAGCCACTTCACCTTTTGGCATGTTTCTTTGAAAACGCAGCAATGGAGGTGATAATAGTACCTAATGGCATGAAGGGACTGCAGTTTAGCAAGCCTGGTTGTTGGTAGTTGTGAGCAAAAACTAGTTTGTGAGGGCACCTATTCCTGCTGCCACCTAAGTGTCACAGAAGCACAGAATGGCTGAGATTAGGAGGGACCTCTGGAGATTATCAGGCCCCAAGCCCCTGCCCAAGGAGGCCCACCTAGAGCTGTATGCCCAGGACTGCGTCCAGATGGGTTGTGAGTAGTACAGGCAACCTGTGCTAGTGCTCAGTCACCATCACAGTAAAAACATGTTTTCAGGTGTTTAGGTGGACCCTCCTGTGTTTCAGTTTGTTCCAGTCGCCTCTGATTTGGTCCTGTCACTGGGCGTCACTGAAAAAAGGCTGGCTCTGTCCATCCGCTTTACACCCTCCCTTCAGGTGCTTGTACAGATAAATAAACAAGTGTGGCAAAGCCTGTGCTCGGGGCTTCAAGCATGACCAGTTTGCAGGCAGTGCTGGCTCATGTCTCACTGGATTCTGTGCTTTGCTGCAGGCTGGCAATGCTCATCCCAGGTGAGCGGAGTTGTACAGAGGGAAAGGGAGAACATCCTTTATGGCACATTTGGGTAACCTGTAAATGCTCTGATGTCTGAGAGTAGTAAATACTGTGCCACAAATACAGAACAATGAGCCCTTCCTTAACACCGACTCAGCAGATTGAATATTAAGATGCAAGATTTGACTTTTTTTCATCTTCAGATTATTACTCTTCTGTTGTGCAATGTCTTCCATAGATCTGAGTGCAGCTTTTAAAACAGCCAGGTTTCTTGGTCCCGTTATTTTAAGATAGTTTTAGCAATTTACTATGCTGTTTGTAGACAAGTTCTAAATTCTGGGTTCACATGCATAGCTAACAAAAAAATTCACCTACATTTAGCTGCTGTCTGAAACTTGCCACTCAGCCAGATATTAGGAAGTTCTGAATGTTTATCAAATATTGCCAGATAAGCAGTTTTTCAAGTTGTTGTTCCTAAGGCTTTTGAAACCATTAATCAAGGGAAATTTATTTCATGGATCATTTAATGATCGTTACCTCAGTGTTTGCTTCTTAATCCATTGTACTTACATGAATAACACTGTTTAGTTGTCATCTGTGTAGCTTTCATTATAAAAGGTGAATAAAAGCATTGCAGTGTTTGAATGTCAAGTCAGAAAATACGATAGTAAGGTTAAAACCTGTCTCCTGTGCCTCCTGTGTCATCATATCAGTTTCCATCTCTATCAGTAAAAAATTAGAAAAGAAGCTTATATCCTTTAAAATACTAAACTTCATGTCAAAAGTTCTTCTGTAAGAATTTATGGTTAGTGTAGATTAAGGTTGGACAATTTTGATCAAGTTCAGAATAGCCTTTTTGTTCTAAAACTTATTCTGTTATTGTTAAGCTTGAACTGAACAAAAAATGAAAATATAAGAAACATTTGAAGGAAGCAGTGACAGTGGTTTTGTGAAGAGAGTCAATGCACGTTGTACTAAAGACCTTGAGGACACAAAGTATTACATAAGTATTAAAGTATTAAAAAGGTCATAAATGGGTGAGATTCGTGTGTTGGGGGAAGGTGTGTCAGAGTTTATTGTACTAGTGTCTCTGACACAAGTTTTTTACTAACATTTATATATTTTTCTAGAATATGCATTTAAGGCCATAAACCAAGGTGGACTTACATCTGTAGCTGTTCGTGGGAAAGATTCTGCAGTAATTGTAACACAGAAGAAAGTACCTGTAAGTAGTCTGTTTTTGAGGGGAGGTCTGGAAGGAGAGGAAAAAAAAGGTGAGGGTGAGACTCAGCAATACTGATATTATTCTTATTAGCACTGACATATATAGCTATTTGAACTGAATATCTAATTATCATTCTGCTTATTACAAGTTCTAGCTCCACGTAGTGCTCAACTGTACATTTTCTCACTAAGTACTGCAGTATTGGTTTTCTCTATAGCTGTTGAAGGGATGAAGCTAAAATATAAGTTGATCCTGCTGAATTGAGCATGCATTCATTGCTCTGGCTTGTAAGGACTGAGTTGTTCATAACCAGATCCCTGATTTCTTTAATTCCTGCTGAGAAAATGTTATACCAATAGCATGTAGAACAGGTTTTCATGAGTGTTTCAGCTCAGTGATGATGTATTGTTGACAAAGGGGGGAAATTCTTTTATGTTTGAAGGGCAGCATGCTATAAGAGAGCAAGCTTCTGTATGTGTGTTCTCAAAGTTTCTTCAGAGGGAAAAGGACAGTGCTGTTGGTCATGTTCTTGCTGTTATCCTTCTCCAGATACTGTGGTTTTAATCTTCCCCATTCTTCAATTTCTTCCTTCTCATGCCTACGGCAGTAAAAAGTGGAAAGCCTGAGAGACTATTTTTAGCTGTTACGGGTCCTTTTTGGCTCATCTGTAAAGAACAGAGGATTCAGAGTTTGTCTTTGGGGTTTTTTTGTCTTTTTTCTTTTTACTTCAAGGACAGTGTTTGCTATTACATTATTTCTGTTTCCTCTTTAGGACAAATTACTGGATTCCAACACAGTGACTCATTTATTCAAGATTACTGAAAATATTGGTTGTGTGATGACAGGAATGACAGGTATTTAATTTACCATCTTTTTTAACTATCTAAACTATGTCAGATTTCTATGTAGTTCACCAGCATTACATCATATAAAATAAGTAAGTGCTCTAGGAGATTTGTTCCACTCAGTCTGGTTTTGGAGAACTTACCTAGTTCTAATGGATATATTTAAAGACAATGTAAAGTTGGACCTGGTATTTATATTCTCAGGCAGTGCTAGAAATAAAAATGGTACATGTTCAGTGAAATTAATATTAGTTCTTTCTGTCTAGCTGACAGCAGATCCCAGGTGCAGAGAGCCCGCTATGAGGCTGCTAACTGGAAGTACAAGTATGGATATGACATCCCTGTGGATATGCTGTGTAAAAGGATTGCAGATATTTCTCAGGTCTATACACAGAATGCTGAAATGAGGCCCCTTGGTTGCTGTAAGTATAGTGTATCAAAGTGATCTTTTCTGTTTCTTGTCTAAGTTGGCAGATTTGTATATAAGAAATTCTCACACATTTTCAAAATGAGTAACTGAGGGAGTAAGAGGGATGAACAGCTGAATGAGAGAGCAGTGTTGTAAGTCTTGAATTGGAGCCATGATTTTACTGTTGACTCAGTATTTGAGATGATGTAGCCTCTGTGATACTATTTCACCTTAGTCTTTGGAACCTGGTCTGTTTGCACTACAGTGATGTCTGTGAGCAGGAGATGCTGTTTGTAGCTGTGTCTGTTTGTGGTGGTTTGATCCTGATAGATGCCAAGTGTCTGCCAAAGCCTCTCCATTGCTCCCTTCCTCAGCTGGACATGGAAAAAAATACTATGAAAGGCTTGTGGGTCAAGATAAGGGCAGGGAAGGATGCCTCACCAGTTACCACCATGGGCGAAACAGACTCACCTTGGGGAAATTAATTGAATTTATTAACAAGCAAATAAAAATAAGATACTGAACAGTAAAACCAAATCTTCAAAACACTTTCCCGCTACCTCCTTCACAGGTTTAACTTTATTCCTGATTCTCTACCTCTCCCACAGTGGCACAGGCAGATGGGAAGGGGGTCTGTGGTCAGTTTGTAGCACATTGTTTCTGCTGCTACTTCCTCCTCAGGGGGAGGACTCCTCACACTCTTCCCCTGCTCCAATGTGTCTCCTACAGGAGACAGTCCTCTATGAACTTCTCCAAAACTAATCTTTCCCATGGGCTGCAGTTCTTCACAAACTGCTCCAGCAAGGAGCCCACCTTATGTGGGGTGCAGTCCTTCAGGAACAGACTGCTCCAGTGTGGGCTCCTTTCTCCACAGCACCACAAATCCTTCCAGGAGCCTGCCCTGGCACAGGCTTCACATGGGGCCACAGCCTCCTTCAGGCATCCACGTGCTCCAGCATGGGCTCCTCCAGGGGCTGCAGGTGGCTGTCTCTCCACTATGGATGTCCATGGGCTGCAAGGGCACAGCTGCCTCACCATTGTCTTCTCCACAGGCTGCAGGGGAATCTCAGCTCTAGTGGCTGCTTCCCTCCTTCATTTGCCTCAGTGTCTGCAGTTGTTCCTCTCATATATTCTCATTCCTCTCTTCTTCGTCTGCAATTGCCTTCTTTCTTATTTCTTAAATACGTTATTCCAGAGGCACTACCACCATTGTGGATGGGCTTGGCCTCAGCCAGCGGTAGGTTAGTCTTGGAGCCAGCTGGCTTTGACTCCTTTGGACATAGGGGAAGCTTCTGGCAGCTTCTCATGGAAGCCAGCCCTGTAGTCCTCTCACTACCAAAACCTTGCCATGCAAGCCCAATACAGTGTGTCTGGGTAAACATCAATGTTAAAAGAGAGATGCAGAGTGCAATTATCCTAGTGCACGTTTTGTGGCTATTTTATCTAAGTAGTATGTATAGGACAGATTTGCATAATTTTTGATCCTAACTTAGCCATCATATATATAATGTAGAGAAAAAGTGCCTAGAAATATTTCCCTTGCAAGTATTTCTACATGTCTTGTTTCATAACAGCAAATGCAGCTTTAAAAAAGTTGTGTGTTGAGTAATTTTTTGTAGATATTTCTGGTCATCTCTGTTCTGAGGTTGGTTCTGACTTGTTTTTTCTCTTACATTTGGCTGTAAGCAAATTATCGCAGTGCTGTTAGGCTGTTCAGGAACTGAGGTAAAAGACTTAACAGGTTTCCTCAATTACTTTTTCATTAAACATTCTGTCTGGGTTTCTTTTTGATTGGTTGGATTTTGGTGTTGTGTTTTTTGGTTTTTTTTCTTTTGAGGAGAATAGTTTCAGAATTGATGAATCACTTCTTGTAATCATAGTAGGCACTAAGACTTCTCACTAAAGAAGCAACATTCAGGGTTGCGCCACAGTTTCCATGATGGGGCAATTTTCCTATGTTTGTGTGCTTGTAATTTTCAGGAAGGATTGTTTCTTTCTTCCCTTGGCATTTCCCATGCCTTGATGCTGCTGGAAATTTCTTTTTTAAAATACATGAATTAAAATATCTTTTTCTTAACTTCCCTTAGCCTTTTTTGAAAATATGAGGGGATTTTTTTCCTACTGTAGTGACAGCTGCTCAGAAGTTTATCAGCTCTAACTACTAGTTAAAAGTTGCACAAGTGTAAAGTGAAAAGAATTGAAAACCATGACCTTGTTCTGTTTTGGGTTTTTATTGCAAGTATTGCTTTTGACTTATTTTTTTAATATGCATATTGAGACAATGCAGCTGTAAATCAAGAAGTGAGAGTGAACACAGGTGTATCTCATTGACATGGTCAGTTTGTGTTACTTGAAAACTACCCAGCTTCAAAGCACTTAGTTAGATGGTCTTCAAGACTCAGTTATGTCCTGATGTTTCCACTTTTCATTTCAGATTTTTTTAATTTAAAGAGGAAAAGGTGTGTAATGCAGTGTTTTTCAGGATTACAATCAAGAAATATAAATTTGGTATTTTAATATTTCCATTAGTTTCAGCATGTTTGTGAAGTTGCTTTCTAGTAAAAGGCACATGGTAATAGAACTACTGTTTACACTTTTGTGACATATAACACAAAACATATCACATATAACATAGTGTGATGTGAGCTGTGGCTGGGTAAACTTTGTATCAGGATTAAACTGTTGTATTTCCTGACTTCGTGGTTCTCTACACACTGAGCATAGCAAAAATGTTTGTATGTTTAATGAGTAGCCTTCTTTGGGAATGACAGAAACACAGCTTCTGCTAAACTGAGTTGCACACCTGGTAATGAGATGTTGGTAAGAAATGACAAATTAGGGATAAAAAGGAAATCACAGCTCCAGGTACGGGGCTGATTCCTAAAGATGAACTGCTGTGCATGCATGTTTTTTTGCAGAGAGAGGTATCCATTCTGTTCTTCAGTTGAATTAAATGGCTAAAGTTGGGGAAATAAATAACAAATTTTCTCTTCAAGGTATGATTTTGATTGGTATTGATGAAGAGCACGGCCCTCAGGTATACAAGTGTGATCCAGCAGGTTACTATTGTGGATTCAAGGCCACAGCTGCAGGAGTTAAACAGACAGAGTCAACCAGTTTTCTTGAAAAGAAAGTAAAGAAGAAATTTGACTGGACATATGAACAAACAGTAGAGGTAGGCCAGCAGAAGGAAATGAAAATTTGTTAAAAGTGTTTTTAATGAATATGCCGCATGTAGGCTTGCAATGTAGAGAAATGCAGTTAGGCATTTCCTCTTTTCCTACAGTTCTGCATTGCTGCCAGAGCAAATGTAGCTATTCCAACCAGCAAATCATTTGAAAATGTTCTGCAAGTGTTTGAATAGTCATCTAATCTGCTTTTTTTGCTTTATATTAGCTGAAGCAGATTCTGTAACTGTAGCACTCCCATTGTAGCTAGTGTTTGGTTACTACAGTGCTTGATTTTGGGGATACCAGTATGACTTAACTTTTAGTGACATTTAAAACAATCTTCATATTAGAAGGCATTTCAAACAGTATCTTTGCATGATAAAAGGTTTTGGTTTTGTTGTGGTTTTTTCTGCTATGAAAATATGTTCCTTTGCTTTTTGTAGATTGGGCTTTTTAGGGAAAGGACTGGAGAAGGACTATATTCTGTAGCAAGGGGAAACTATTTGGAACTTCTAAGCTGAGATTTTGAAGTGAAAGGAAATAACTTTAACCCAGAAGGAAGGGTAGTTGTTAATGCTGTGTCTATTAAGAAAAAAAAAGCCTTAGTGCTTTCTTTTTAATGATAGGGGGTTTTGTCATCTTTCAGACAGCAATAACATGCCTGTCTACTGTACTATCCATTGATTTCAAACCTTCAGAAATAGAAGTTGGTGTAGTCACAGTGGAAAATCCTAAATTCAGGTAAGTGATCAGTGTTGATAAAACTTGGTGTGTTTCTCTGGTTATGTGCAATTAGTTTTACCTTCTTGTGTAACTGTAAATCAAGAAAGAGATAAATTTCAGAGGTTGGCATTTTGAAGGGTTTTTTTACTTTGTAACTCTTCAAAATGTGTAGGGGTAGAAAACGTTGTGTAAAAAAACCCCCCCAGTTTTAAAATGTGTGACATGGTTAAGGGATTTAGTAGAGAAAAGTGTTCTCTTTCATTTCTTAAAAGGGTACTGCTATCTGTGATGATTGAAATGTAGTTACATCTGGTCTAGAAGTGTTTTCATGCTTACAAGCATAAAAATTGTTCATAGTACTGGTATCTGGAGTCCACTTCCAAATCATAGTCATGCTAACTAATGCAGTAAAGTCTGGTTTATATTATGGAATATGTACAAGTCCCTTAAATTCTTTAATCCTTTTCTAAATTGAATCTTTAAATTATTCTTGCTCATCTTTTAATTGTTAGCATTTTTGAACATCTAAAATATGTAGTTAATAGATTATGGATTTGTATGGGTTGAAATACTGTATTTAAATTTGGTAAGATTAAAAGATAATGGTTTTAAAAAATCACTAATGATTTGAAAACAGCTGAACTATTTACTTTCTGAGTATGCTGCATTCCCATCTAGCATGAAAGCAAGGCACCTGCTATTTCTTCCCTCCTCCATTATTGCCTGCAGTGCACTCTGTGCACCAAGATTACTTGGCCAGTGTATCAAGACAACACCTGGAAGTCTTCCTGCTAAGGGCAGGAAGGCTTCACATGGGATACAGTGTATTTGACAGCCTTCTCACAACACAGTATATAGCTGCAGAAGTATATATTAAAAGTGGGAGAAAAAGTTTTGGGGATTTTTTATAATGCAAAACAACCCTTGAGATGTGGCTTACCTAAAATTTAGGTAAGTCTGGCTGGCTGCAGAGGGATTCAGTTATTTCTGCTTTAGTCTTTCATGGGGCTTTTTTGAGATTTTTATTTAAAAAGAAAAAAAAGAGAGGAACAGTTAAATGGGGAAAAAAGTCCTCTTTTACTTTAATCTTACCACTTAGTAAGTGGGGATTGAAGAGAAGCTTCAAACCTTTGGGGTCTACAGGTTCAGTCTTTTAAGTGCTTCCTTCCTAACGTTTTTAAGGTTGACACGGTGATGATGGGTGGTTTTGCGTTTGGTGGTGTGTGCTGAGGACAACAGAACAGCATAGCGTTTGTGAGAAAGCACACAGGAGCTGCATGACCCCTTTTCTACTGCCACTCAGGGGTCAAATGCTACCTTCTCACTAGGTCTCAACTTGCAGATGCATTACTCCTGAAGAATTACCTGTTCTTTTTCTGTCATTTGTTACCTCCTTGCTCTCTAGTGCCTTTGATTCTTCCTTTATTTTTCAAAAGAATTGGAGTGTCAGCCTGTGGCCCTGGCAGCAGGGCTTTAAAGGGCAGAAAGATGCATTGCTGTAAAACTTATTTGTCTAGATATTAGGTTGTAATATTGGAGCTTAAGGGGAAGAATCATTTAAGGTATTTAAAATTTCTTTTTGTTCTTTCAGGATCCTTACAGAAGCAGAGATTGATGTGCACCTTGTAGCTCTGGCAGAGAGAGACTAATTAGCGTTCCTGCTTCCATTGTCTGTGCTTCTGGCCAGGATGTTTGGTGAAAAGAAAACACATAATAATGGTTTTAGATTATGGGTGGAAAACAGTGGTCGCTATATGATGTATTTTACTCTGTACAAATAAAACAGAGGTTTTTGAAATTCTTGGTGTCTCCTTTTAATGTTATTTTTTAAACTTCCAATTCTATGAAATTGTCATCAAATAGGTTGATGGCCTTTAGTGTCTCTGTGATACTTTCTTGCCTTTTAATTGTATTTTACAAGAAATTTTATACTCTGAGCTGTAGTTTTCATCTGAGCTATTTGGCTTCCCATGTAAAGTTGATACCAGTTTTTGTGGTGTGTGTGTCTTGAGATAATTCTTACAATCACATTCATTCTCTCTGTGGCCTGATGTTGAAAGCCTTACAGCATTACTGATTTAATTGTGGGAAGGTTAAGACGACCTTATTTGCTCAGGTTTATATGGGGATATAGGGCAAAAGCTGAAGGAAAAAGCTTGACCTGTGAGTCCCAGTCCAGTCCTTGAGACTACTTTATTGAGGGTGCATGTAGTGCATTTAAGAGATGTCTTCTATAATTAAACAGTTCTGAAGCTGTTAGGGAAAACATTTAGGGAAAATATTCTATATGTAGTGTACTTTGGGATTTTGGCTGTTAGTCCCCTACCAGGTTTTGAGGCTTTGGGCAGTGCCAGAAACAATGTTGGGGCTGTATGGGGCCAATAGACAAAGTCCATCAACAGCAATGTCTCTGGGAAGCAATTCCCCTTACTCCTTCAGAGGTTTTGGGTTTGGAGACGAGACTGCACAAACTTCAGTGGAGGAAAATGCCTTTTTGTTTTGCTTCAGTTGAAGAGGTTCCTGCCTCAGCAGTAAATAGGGAGATGATGAAGTTGTGAGGGAGGAGGCACTGAGGAGAAAGGGAAGATTACCAGGCAGTTTTAGCTGTTGCACACGAGTCTCTTTGAAAGAATGCCAAGCTAATGTAACTTAACTCCTTCATTCCTTTGCTGTGCTTTTCCCATATTGGCTTTAATTATTCCAAAATTCTCTTTGATTTTTTTCAAGGCATTTGGAAAAGGCCTCATAAGTTGTCAGAAACTCAGACTGGCTAATTTTTTTCTTTGTGCTTTACAGTTAAAGCCCCTTAAATGAGTATTTGTCAAGTCCATTGTAATAAAGAAAATGCAATTCTGTGTTTGGTGGCTTTAATGAAAGATAATGCTAACCTTATGTGATAACTGAGTTGAGGAGAGTCGGATGTATAGTGAATTGTTGACTTCACAAAGCTACTTGGATTTCCTTTCGTGCCTCCAAATTTCAGCTTCCCTCATGTCAGATAGTGTAGTGTAGATGATAAAATAAGCACCCCTGCTTCTGGTTTTGGGTTGGTTATCTGAGAATTCTGTGTGGGTTTGTGCAACAATTGGCACATTTGTGCAACTAATGGCACATTTAGAAAGATCTGTGTTGTTTCAGCTGCCAGTGATGGCTGAGTTTCTGAAAACCCCTAGGGCCTTTCTTCTTGTTTAACAACCTGGAATTTGAGTAGGCTTAGGTCATGATTTAGTCTGCCACAAAATATCATCCACTGATAGTTTGTTCTTGATCAGCTTTAATAATGTATAGAAAACTTCACTAATGACTTCTTGAACAAAAGCTAAAGGGAAGATGACAATCGGTGATACATATGACTAGAGCACATTTGTATAGTATTCAGTATCAAAATTCCCTGCAATTCCTTTAATTCTAAATTTTGGAGCTTGTATGGGGTTGTCTCAGGTGGTAGTTCTGAGAGCAGTGGGTGTTCATACCTTGCCTGTTTTGCTATGCAGAACATCCCATCTTGTGTTCAGAGATGATGAAATAAGCTGTTTACAATATATTAACTGTGAATGTTGCCTTTTTTTTATAAGGAAAGCTAAAGTCACAGCAATTGAAATGGCATTTTTGCTAGTATTTTGCCCTGTAGAGAAAATTCATGGTTCTCTTTTCATATTAAGAATGGGCATTTTTCAGTCAAAGCTTTTTGTTCCTGAAGATAAGTCAGCAATGCAGGTGGGGATACCTGACTGAATGGGAAACCCCCATGTATTACACATAACGCATAATTACATTCTTCACTCCCTGGAGCAGATACCACCTGCAACCAAGCTGTACAGCTGTGGCCGGTGCTCAGCTGTACCTGGTATCACCTACTGTTCCAAACCTGGCACTTCCAAAGAAACTGGAGTATGCGCAGTACGATCCCAGTGCTTCTAGTTTGGGTAGAGCTTATCAAGAGTGGTACCAGACTTGGGATTGCTCCATGTGTTTGTGGTTTGTTGTGCCAGTGCGGAAAACTGATAGATGCAGTTACAGTGTGAATGCACAAGTAGTTAAACAGGAATAGGATCAAGTTTTATTTGCATACCAGACCCACATCAGTGTTACCTGTACTAAATTTGGACTGGCTCTGTGCAGCCTGGTAACTGTCCACATTACAATACCAGTGTTCTTTATTTGTGGTGTAGTGTAAAGATGCAAATGACAAGTACATGCAGTCAGCTTAGGTAAATCAGTATTTATTGACCTCTGAAAATGATCTGGATTTCTTATGAGTAAACTTCCTCCCTGCACGCAAATGGGGCCCCAAAGACAGTAATGGTGTGTATTATAAACAGAAGTAGCTCAGTGGGGAGCCAGTTGCTCACCCATCCCATGATGTGTTTATCCAGCTGTGAGCGGGACATTTTGTCCAGAAGGATCTTGTGAGAGACGGTATGGAAAGCTTTACTGAAATCCAAAAGGATTACATCAACTGGCTTCCCCTGATCAGCTGGGTGGGTTATACCTTGTCATAAAAGGAAATCAGGTGTGACAAGCAGGACTTTCTTCTCATGAAGCCGTGGTAGCTGTGACCAGTGACTGTGTCCTTCAGGTGTCCAAAAGCATTTTCCCAGGGGACCTTACTAACTAGTTTCCTGAGCAGCCTGAAGTCTGCTTTCCTCATATCTAGAGTTGAAGTTTTGCTGGCACTTTTCCTCCTGTCAACACAGATTTTAGACTCGATCGCTTTGTGGTCACTGTGGCCAATCTCCACTCACGAGACCCTCTCGTAACATGCAACAATCCTGTTAAGGCAGGCAGTAGTGAACCTCTGTAGGATTTCAGATATGTCTTAAGAGCAGTATGTGGTACTGTGTAATGCACAATGTTTGGCCATATATTTTCACTGTAAAGCTGATGACAGTCTAAGGACAGGGGTAGATGTGGAGTTCAGATGGAGCGGATACAGATGTATCACAACAATTTTAGTGACATGGAATAATATGCAGCATTCTTCTCTACCTTCTCTGTCCTGTTTTGCATCAAGTCAATGTCCTGGTTTACCAAATAAGAAATATTTTGGTTCAGCACACACTGTTGGAAGTAAGATGAAAAAACTAGGTCTATCATTTTCTAGCATCTGAAGAAAAAAAGTACATAACTTTCCCATTTTTCTTCCATGACACAGAAGCAAATCCTGCTATTTTGAGTTCTGTAAAACAGCAGCCTTACTTGGTCATGAGATCAACTTTTGTGAAGCATATCCATGACAGTATTCATGTTTTCTTCTAGGAAAAAAGTTACACTACCAGGGTAGTTATGGTAGGGACATTGCTTTTCATTTTGTTATCAGTAAATTTTTGCTTTTTCAGATGGGAATTTTTAAATTGTCGTAGCTTGTTCCAGCCAGTTCTTGCTAGTAACAATTTGTTCTGTTCTGTTGTTGTGCTGTAACACAAACAACTTGGAAACAATGCAAGACATCCTGTAGTTCAGGATCTGTTGGAACAGTGAAACTCTCATGCCCAAACTAAAACAAGGATCATCACATGCTCATGCAAAGCTGTTTAAAGTAGTCTGGACATTGTTTGTTTATTGTGGTTCTCATATTTTAGAAAACCCCATGAAACATTTTAACCTGTCCTCTGTAGTATATCTATATAGATAAACTTGCATGTTTAAGTGACTGTCAAAACCCTCAGTTATTAGCAGTATTTGCTGCTCTTCACTAGGGTTTTCTTAGCATAGTCCTCTTTTTTGTAGTAGTAGTCATACCCATGTCACCATCTATGAAAATTCTGTGCTGCAATGTTAAAAATGGCAACTCTAATGTACTTCACTATAAACCTGATGAATAAATAGAGGCAGCATATCACTAAGTCAAAATCCAGCTAACTGCTTGGCAGAACTGAGTCATTTTCCAAGTAGTGTGTGCTTCCACTTTTTGAGGATAGGTTTTCTCCTGGTTCTTTTTAGAACCTGCCAGCTGTAGCTGAGCTTCCTGGCACTGCAAATGCACTCCATGGCCATATTCTACCTGTCATTGTGGCTTAGTTGATATGCTCATTGAACCACAACCCTCTGGAATTAAGTTTTCAATCTGAGCCTTTAGCGGCATAGTATGCAGTGCAGATTACCATACACAAGCCAAGACTTCAATTTTTTTGCCAGGAAATTGTGTTTGTTTTCTCTTCCAGAAAACTGATTCTTGTGATACCCAGTGGCATAGAGAGTTGAGAACATAAGGTATTTAATCATTTATGAGATTCCTTAGACTAGAAAGCAGCCAGCTCTCAAGTTAAAAGAGTCAATTTTACTAGCTGATAGAGAAAAATGGCATGAATGTGCATGGACTGGGATTGCATGAGCATGAATAGGGATGCCATTCAGTGGCATCTGATGTTGCTGTGATGTTTGCAGGTGTGCTTAATCTCCCTGGGTTTTTTCCCAGCTCTTCCTCCAGCAAGCACTGGTGTTTATTTACATTTGTAAAGAACCATTCTCTTTTCTTAATTGATGGAAAACATTGGGGGCTTTGGTTCAGTTCTCTGTTGCATAAGTGACCTGAATCGTTTTACTCTGGGATCAAATTGGCTGTAGTGCAGGTGTAAAAGAGGGAAGAGGGAAATGGGATTACACTGCCTCCGCGTTAAGCCACTGTGAAACCACAGCCTGCATCACCAAAGGAACAGGAGTTTCCATAGGTCATTATCCCCTTGGCTAGTCTTTGACTTAAACCTATATGATGACACCTGGCTCACCAGAGTTGTGTTTGCCTTTGTCAGCAGGTGACTCGAGCCTTCACTTGGGCAGCATCAAGGCTACTCCCATGTCCTCTGAGGACGGTTTCTTTGGGGATAATGCTGTTAGAGCAGCTCCTTCTCAGTTCCGCTGTTCCTGTAACCATTGTGTAGCCCAGAAATTTCCAGGGCTACCCAGGCAACCTGATATGGAAACAAGCTTATGTTTAAAAAAACCAAAACAACAAAACCCAGCCAGAGCAGTAGCTCAGTGTGAACACTGATTTAACCTTGATGCTGGTCCTGCAATAATAGTACCAGCACAGGGGGCAGTGCAACACAGGATCCATAAGCAGGGTCTGGTTAAATTGGTGGCACACCTGGTAGGAGTAACAGTCAAAATTCTTCCTTGCAAGTAAATATTTTCTTCAAGGAAGGATGGGACATTAGTTCTCAGAATCCACAGAAACGTCCTTCATGGAACCTGACTGGAGGCTGGCGTGGGTGGCTAGGCAGGGGGTCTCTCTGGGCAGTGCACTGTTAGGTCATTTAGGAAGCCAGAACTTTCAACGAGGTGTCAAGAAAACCTGCAGCAGGTTGGCTGCCAGAGGGGACAGCAGCTGCCTTGCATTGGGTTTTAGCACAAATGGGATGGGCAGCCTTTCTTTCTTTTCCTTTTTTGTCTCTGTCCCTTAAACCACTTGTAGCCTTGCATACCTTTAGGGCGTTGTGAAGAAATGCACTTTGCATTGAATGTTAGCCTAGTTTCAGTTAACAGTCTTTGGAAATGCCTGCTGACAGAAAAAAACCCAAAAAGTGTTTCTCATCTAAGGATGTGGTGAACCTTGAAAATAGGCTACCAGGTTAGCTTAGTTACTCACTGCCCCTGAAGGTAACAGGAAGCAGGCTGAGGATTGCTGGAGTCAAAGCAGTTAGCAGAAAGGATGGGGGAGAAGGGAGGATTTTCAGTGATGACCAGGAAGGCTGCCTGACTTGCCACAAGGTAGTGGCAAGTTGCCCGAAACTTCAATCTCCAGTGGATTTTTTTCAGCCTGTAGCTCCTGGTTGCTGTGCCTGGTGGGTGTCTGCACACATGAAATGTTTGTTTAATACTTATTAAAAGATTAAGTGACGATGTTCCCCATTTCTATCTCCAGGAGAAGTTTCCATTACTAACCTCTCTTACCTAGTAAAAAAGCAAGTAAATAAAGTACAAAATAGTGTAGAATTGGCTTTGGAAGTGCAAAAATAGTTAAATCCTGTAGGATCCATGGCAAGGTTCCCCAAAGGGACAGACCCCCAGTTCTGTTCCCCTGGCTAGCAGGATATCCTGCCCCCCTCTCCCCTGTGTTCTGGGGCCCCGCCTATGTCCCGCCCCCCTGCCCAGAATTCTCTGCTGGTGTCCCGGGAAAAGCAAAATCTGCCCGGACACAGCTCTCTTTTCGCATCAGCCCCTCGGATGGAATAAAGCTCTCCTGGAACCTGCACGAAGTCCTCTCCGTTCTTACCGCCAGGCATGCTGGGCCAGCCCGGCCGGTGTCAGGGACACCGGCCGAGACCCCAGCAAAATCCCATGGATGACAAGAGTACTTACCAGGAAGTAATTTTTTAAACGTTTTTTCCTACTTTGAGTACCTTGCACTGACACCTACATCTTTCTCACTCCAACGCAGGAAACAGACCTGGGCTCTTGTGTAGGTAGTTCATCAGGGGACATCTGTATAAAGTGCATTAATGGTCCACAAGTTCAAAGTCAGGAGTTACAGAGATGGGCTGCAAAGTAAGTCTGCAGGGGAAAGAAAAAAAAAAGACCCAGATGGTGTGAACGTTCTGGTGTGCAGGTAAGGAAAACAGAACAAGGCTGTCGAAAAAAGGAAGATAACAAAACAAATTAGTGGTAAGTAGCATTACAAGTGATCTGTATTGCATGAATGAAGTAGCAAAGGCCAATTTCAAGAGGGGAATTTAGTTACTAATAGAGAAAAAGAGAATAGAATGGATTTTTCTGCTCACTGATGCTGGACATACCAATAAATAAAAGCATGTGCAATGCATTCAGCAGGACGATTGAGAAACTGCTTCTGTTGATGAAGTACATATTTGCAAAATGAATTACAATCTTTATTTCAAATACAGATAATAACAAGTGTGTGATGCTTTCCCACTTTGGTAGCAAACCAAAACACATACCACAACAGTACGTGAACATTTGTGCTTTGTAACAAGAATCAACATGTGTGGATAGATACCTGCTGTAATCCAGCTCTGCTGGGAACATAGAGCTTTCAAAAGCACCGCAAAGACCAAGATGTGCTGCAAGTGCAGAGTGGGCAAAGGGCCTTGTTTGAGCTTCTAGGCTCAGGTGCGTGACATTAGGCTCTTGGTGTGAACAGGCAAGGGCACAGGTCCACAGAGTCAGAAACAGCTGCCTTCAGCCACTGCTCGGTCCCACACTGCCCTTGTGCCAGCACCGGCATCCGTGTGATTGCAAGCTGACACTGCTCAGGGAGCCCATCTGGGCCAGTATTCATCCCTTTGCTGCAGGATTAACTTTTGTCTGGCTCAGCTCACTGGCTCATCACACAGTTGCATGGGCTCCAGTGCTTGTAGAACGGAGAGGGATAAGATCTTGAGGAGACAGGGAGGGTAGGACCCAGTTAGCACAGGCTGCTGTTTTGTCGTCCTGTCAGAGTGCAAAAAGCACACCCCTCGATTTGGTTGTGCCACATACTGTGGGTTGCTACGGTTATATTGTGTTGTTATTTGAAACATTTTCAGATGGATCGTTTCCTAGGAGAATAAACAATTGCTTTTTGCCAACATCACGCACATCGTTAGCTCAGGGCACTCTTCAGTACTGAAGTACAACCCTCCAGACGGTCCTTCAGCCACTCTGTAGGTGCCGCCCCATTCACAGCCATACAAAGAGCGTGAAACTCCCTATGCATGTGCTTCGTTCAGTTTGCGCAAAACCGGTGTTGGAAAGGGCTGCGTTTAAGAGCTGTGGTTGCTGCCTGGAATGGCTCCAGCTGGTGAAAGGCTCCAGCTCCCTCCCTCTGGTCTTGACAAATACTGTGGAGCTGCTGAGACAGGTTAGTTGTGCTGGCTAGTGTGTTTTCTGCCCTTCCATAATGTTCTGGCTCGGATTTACCTTCAGGTCTGTTGAAAATAAATGAAAAAAATGCAGCAAAACTCTTAAAGTACATCTATGCTGAAAGATAGGCATTTAACACAACTAGTATTTATAACAACCGAACAAAACCTGGGCACTCGGGTTTGCACATCTGTTGGTTTCTAGAGCTGGGAAAGAAAACAGCATTGTCCTCAGTAAGCAGGGTCATGTGAGGATAGCTGAGCTGGAAAGGAAGCCAACCCAAGCACTGCTGTGCTCTCACGAGCCTTCTGCCACGGGCTGTGGGAGAGGATTCAGAACAGCATTAAATATAGTTGCAGCAGAACCTGCCTGGCTAGTTTCTCCTGGATTTGTGCTTTGAAATTTTCATTGAAAATGTCCTTGCATGGTGCAGTCTCACCAATAATAGCAATGGGGTCGACATGTCTCCACCAGCCCCTGGGTCCTGGCTGCTCAGCCTGCAGCAGGTGGGTCCACAGGAGGGTCCATGGGGCTGGGTGGTTTGTTAACTCCCCTACAGCTACAGCCTCTCATCTCAGGTGGTTTCTGAAGACCTGCCACTGTTAACAGTGAGAAATATTGACACCCTTCCTTCTTTCCTCTTCTTAATTATAAATTATGATTATTCCAACCATTTTTTAACATGTTTAGGGAGTGGACTCTGCAAACTGACCAACTTCTATAAAAAATTTTCAGTTGTCTTTAAAAACCTTTCATGCCCAGGTCACAGGCATATTTTTAGATCTGAGAGAATGGATCAGTTCTCTTTTTTGGAGACAAAAATGATGAGAAGTTCTGCGGGAAGTAAATTACAAAATACCAGGATAAGGATAATTTGAACTTTGTTAAATCACTGCTAGTCCTAATCCTGTCCCCTCCAACTTCCATATACTTAGCAGTTAATTATTTCTCTACCAACCTGGAGAGAAACATTTTAAAGTAATTTTCCCCACCTCTAGCTGCTCCGAGGCCCACCCTGAAAGAAGCAGGGAAAACCTGGGCTTGTTTTCATTTGTACACACCTACGGCACCGGGCTCCACCCTGGAGGGAATTCCCACGCTTGGTAATTGCACGGCGCAGCCTGCCGGCAAACATTCAACAAGGCCCGGGTTGAGCTTGATTCCAGATCTTGTAAATACAGTAGAAATCTTCACAAATATGCACGGCCTTTTCAGAATCCTTCCCCCTCTGAAGATTTTCTGTGCTAGTGCCTGTGACTCTCCTGCAGCCCAGCCAAGCTGTATCTGCTCAGCACAGAGAACTATCACAGCCTTTGCAGCTGCCTGGGACAGTGTGGTTTCCTTTTTTTTTTTCTTTTTTTTTTTTTTTTCCCTGCCAAACAGTGAATAATGGGGTTTCCTCTGATAGGACGACACTGGTCTGGTCTGTGCTTTTACCTCTTGTGGTCAGATAGGCAATGACATCTTTCCACCTGTAGCTCAAACCTAACTGAGTTTCAAATACCACAGTGCAGATAATGGCAAAATTCCCTGCAGATGATATAAGACGAGTGGTCCAGAAGCAAATGAGGCAGGAGATGGTCTGTGTGCCTCCTGCAGCTTACAGGGTCCCGCCTGGCTCGCGAGGGCCTGCCCGGTGATTGCCGTGGGCTGCCCGCGGTGGGGACACGGCCACAGCCTCCGCTGGGATCCCAGCAACTGGCTCAGCAAGGAGAAGTAAAGGTACCAAAACCCCCTTCTGGTTTCCCTGTTCCCAGACTTCTCCTCCATTCAAAAGTACCGTGTTTAAAGACAGTGTCACAGGCTGGGAACTCCCTGTCTTGCACAGTTTCCTTCCGCTCTTCTTCTTCCTGAAACGCAGTGCCTTTGTCATCTCACAACCACACAGTGTCCTCTGAGCAACAAAAAGGGAGAGCACTCGGTGCGGCTCCATTCATGATAGTCTCTGCGGACTCGCCTCCCTGGGGGACCCTTCTGATATGAGGGGGAGGGAGGAATCCTTCTTTTAACCTCCACCATTCTGTCAGGACAATAGACAGTGCCTCTGGGCACAGGCAGCTTGTAAAACCCACAAAATTTCAAACTTTTTGGGCCAAAATGTTCTTGGTTTTAAGCAGATAAGGAGCAAGGGAAAACAAACTCAGCATGTAAATGGAGAAGAGGTGCTGTACAACCAGCACTTAACAGCGTTTTTAACTTCAGTAGAAAGAGAATTTTCACAAAGAGGAAAATCCCTTTAAATCCCACAAAACCCCCTCAAGCCTGATTAGTCAGCTACAAGATCTGGAGAATTCAGGGATATGAACACATTGGACCGGAAGCCTTGGTTCTCCTCCCCCTGCTTGCAGCAGGACAGGGACCAGGCATTACCAGGGACTGTGTGAAATAGCTCATTCTAGCAAAGTGCATTTGCTCCTCTTCTGGAGGTCAGGGATTATTTGCTCACTGCTGAAGGGAACTGCTTTAGCCACAGTGCTGATCACCTTCCTCTAGAAATCCCCCTGAGGAGAAGCTGAGTAAGCTGAACCAGTGGATGCTGAGGCCATGGCAATACTTTCCTCCTAAAGCAGCTGTTGCCACATACAACCAGTCAGAATAAAAAAAGGACCAAAAAAGCAAACAACCAAACAAAAAAAGATTTTAAAAAAGGAAGGGAGGGAAAATGTGCCCAGGGAAATATTATGTTACCAAGGTCCCTTGCTGTGTTCAGCTGCAAGGCAAAGCTGGCTGAAAAAATGGGAGGAATGTGCCTTGTTTTCACATAAGGACAGCAGAGCATCCGTCCTGCAGTTCCCATGTGTTTGGTTTTAATCCTTTTTTCCTGAATAACCCACCTGACTTACAGATATGTGTGTTTTCCACCCAGGTCCTGCAGGCTTGTTGGAAACATCCTGAAGTGTCTCCTCCTCCAGGCAAATGAGTGGGGGTGAGTGGGGGAGATCCCAACTGATATTTGGACCAGGGGAAGACATCTCAGCTCAGCTCATGGACCAAACCTTCTGCTTCTGCAATGTTTCAGAGCAGCAGAGTGCAACAGGGGGGTTAAAGGGGACTGGGATGGGGAGCACAGCTGATTGTCACTGACCTTCCAACCAGCATGTGGCCCTCTGAGGCTGTACACTCAGTGGAACTCGGGTCCCAACAGTGTTTTCCACTTGAATCACTATGGAAGTGGATGAGAGTGGCCTTAGGGAAGTTCATATGAACAAGAAAATGGCATAAGGCACTTTATGTACCTTACTAAGCTGTGAGTGATTTTCTCCTCACCTACCTGGAGACACCTCAGTGCGGTGGGCATGGGAGCATCCTCCTGCTGGCCAGGCAGCATGGTCCCAGCTCAGACTGAGAGCAGCAGAGGACACTGCCTGCCTGCCTGCCTTAGGGAAGTGACAAACTCTTTAATAAGAGCCATCAGGTGCACTGTGTTTTCTTTGGTCTGGGTGATTCCCCAGAAAACCACAGTCCAGGCCAAACGAGTGGCTTGGCGCCGGCTCTGGCACAGCTCCACTGCTGTAGTCTTCCATGGGAGCTGCAGCAGCCAGGCACACCCAAAGCAAAAAAAAGAAAAAGAACGTGAGGACAGAAAGATGATCCTTCTGGCTGTTCCCAAGCCCAAGAGAAAGTCCTGCCTTCTCCCCAGTCTCTTCCTTCCAAACCCAAGAACAGGAGCTTTTCATTTCAAGTTACCATAGGAAACACTCCACTTTCTGAGAAAAAAACCAAACACCTAGAAGCAAGCAAACGAACAAAAAACTAAAAAAAAAAATTAAATTATCTGTGTGGCACACCCATTTACACTGAAATCCAATACATCCAGGTAGAAATTGCATCAGCTTGATCCATGTGTAATTTTGCTGTGATGACGGCCATTTCAGGCAAAGTCTTCATCTGCACCTCTCTGCCCTGATCTGCTTTGGCTGCCTGACAATTGCCTTTCCCCACGCTCAGTTTCTGCCAGTTTCTGTGTTTCTGCCCCCAACCCTGACCCTCACCGAGTAGCTTTCCTGCGTTCTCATAGCTGTTGTGGGCAATGTCGTGTAATAACTTTCAAAACCAGGTTTTGTCTGGCTGCTTCATGGCAACTCCACACTGGCATTTGATTTTGGTCCTTTAAAGTGGGATCCTCTCCCCTTTCAGTACTTGGATCTTTCTCCTTACAGCTCTTCTGCTGTGCCTGTGTTCAGTGCAGCATGTTACCAGTTACAGTGACTTCCCGGCAAATCCACCCTGTAGCTCTCTGCATTCAAAGGAAATGGAATAAAGAAGGGCACTGTCAGCTCAGCTATGGCATAAAGTGTCCATGAAGCAGAGAAGAACAATCAGCTCAAACACTTGCCTTGCTGGCTTAGATAGAGTGGAAGTGGTGAAGCTCTCCTTGATGAGCAGTGACAGGTCATGAGAGCTGAGTCACCAAGACACCTACCTGTCAGCAGGTGATTTGGGACACGTCAGCTGTCTCTCAGAGGACCCATGTGGGATGGCACATGCTGCTCACATTGCAAAGATTTAGCTGTGCATGCTACTAAGGAAATGGAAGGTGGCTGTCACACCACAGTTAACATAAGGAGTGAAGGGAGCCCTGCATATAGTGCAGGACAGGTGCTTTTACTTACAGTGCTGGTTTTGTTTATAAGGCATGGGTGGAGGCAGGAACCCCACCAAAACAAGCTTGCAAAAGGAACATTTCATTTCTGGAAGGAACATGGAATTTCCCAAGGTAAGAGCAGCAGGTTTAAGTGATCGCATTTCCGCCAAGCAGCTGGCATCCTTTCCAGTGCCCCACCTCCTCCTCTCCAGCCTTGCTTCCTTGCAGGCTGAGGGCAGCTGTGGCTCCTCTGGCTCACAGCCAGCCCTGGAGCTCAGTGCCCGCCTACCTGGAGCCAGGCCTGTTTTCAAGGTGAGCCCTTGTACGTGAGCAGAGGCAGCACCTGTGCACTGGGACACCTGTGCTGCTCCTCCCCTCCCCTCCCCTCCCCTCC